>CAKNYM010048327.1:8729-53978 GCA_932195095.1 Andricus curvator | reverse complement strand
AAGCAAATAATTGAATTTTTAACGAAAAAGATTGATTTTCTGCCAAATATTTGAATTTTTGAACTAAGAAAAACAGTTTTCAACCAAAAGTGGAATAGTTAAATTTTCAGTTAAAAAACTTAATTTTCCACTAAAAAAACAACACATTTTCAACGAAAATGATGACTTTTCAACTAAACTCAAATCGTTCCGATTGTGAATCATCTTTAACATCTGTTTTTCTTTTAGTAAAAATACCAATTTCCGACGAAAAACAACATAACTCAAAATTGTTAAAACTTGTGAATCATCTTTTTTTATTTTTATTAAAAATACCAATTTCCGACGGCAAACACAAACACAAGCAAAAAGTGGTTGAAAATGTCTATATTTTGTCCTAATTATAATATTTTTTTTTAATACCAAGTTTTTGTGTATACCGCTAACATAATTTAAACTTGTTGAAATTTGAGAATTGTCTTTAAAAACAAATTTTTTATTAAAAATACCAATTTCCGACGGAAAACACTAACGTAATACAAAAACTCTTAAAAGATTATAAATATTGTTCCAATTATAATGATTTTTATTTTAAAATACCAATTTTATTGTAAAACGTTATAGCGTAACGTAAAATTGTTCAAAAATGCTGAACATTTAAAATCAAATGATTTTTGTTTAAAAATGTCTTTTTCTGGTAAAAAAAAAACGATAACAAAACCGAAAATCGCAATTTGTTGAAAATTTTTTTATCTCTGTAATCTAATAATTTGTGATTAAAAATACCCGTTTCCGGGGTAAAACGCTAAAATCACCTAAAATTGTTGAAAATGGTGAATCTTGATGATCTTTATGTGATAATGCTCATTTTGAGTGAAAAAAAATAACGGAGTCTAAAATTTGTTTAAATTTTGAACCTTCCTCGAAACTTTATGATTTGACCGAATCCATTTCAAATTAGGCAGGTTCTACACTTCAAGTCGCAGAATCTCTCGGGGATAAAATATGTTGTTTTTTAGAGGAAATTAGGTAATACGTATTTTTACGATTTTTGAAAAAAAAAAATTTTTTACGAATTTATGCTTATTTGATTTTTTTGCTTTGTTTGTCAAAAAAGTGTTAAAAATTGCGGCGGTTTTTCTGAAAATATTAAAAGTCGATTTTCTCAAAAAACCCACACTTATATTTTTAGCCAATTTTTGTTTAATTTGTACTATCATAAGGAAAATACTTTGTGAGGTTTTTGCGGGCTAAATAACTTTTGTGGCCAGGAGATTTTTTTTCATGAAATCGAATTTTCGCATTTTTCTTGCAAACAATAACAGATACGAAGAAATGTGAAGAAAATAATTGGCACAGTTAGAAAAGTTCTACAAAAAGTTCCTTAACTCATTTACGATATCTTGTACCATTTCCGAGAAAAATAAAAAAATTCAATTTTCATAAAGAAATAAATTCTCTTAACCACAAAGCAATTTTAGCTCGCATAAAACTTATAGAATATCTTTTTTATATAAATAAAAATTTATAAAAAATATTTTAAAAAATAAAAAAGGTGGGTTTTGCCCACTTTCACAGAAATTTCCCATATGTTTCTAGTTCTTCAACTTGTTTTTCAAATTTTATATACAAATGAACAATTGAAATTCGAAAATCTCTTTATTCATTGTTTTCTATCATTCTGTGATAGTTTAATGTCTCTATGAAAATTTAGATTCACAATAATAGGTAAAACTCGAAGAATAAATTTGAATACCAAGCAACAAGAGTGTCCTGATTTTGAAACTGTGCACAGAAAAGCAATGTATAATATAGTTAATAACAGATTTATACAAATAAAAGAATTGGTTGCCCTGCTACAACTATAGTTTCCGAAAGAAAGACTGAATTTTTTTATTTTTCTCGGAAATGGTACAAGATATTAGAAATGAGCAAAGGAACTTTTTGTAGAACTTTTTTAACACTGCCAGTTATTTTCTTCACATTTTTTCGTATCTGTTATTGTTTGCAAGAAAAATACGATAATTCGATTTCATGAAAACAAATTCTCCTGGCCCCAAAAGTTATTTAGACCGCATAAAACTCACAAGGTATTTTCCTTATGATAGAAAAAATTTTAAAAAAAATTGGCCAAAAATATAAGTGTGGGTTTTTTTGAGAAAATCGACTTTTAACTCTACCAGAATCTGAAAAAAAATCTTAAATATCTCAATTAGGCAGGGCTCGGAACGGTCTACTTTTTAGTAACTTAGTTACTTTTTTGATCCGTGGTTACTAAAAAGTTACTTATTTTATGAAAAGGTTACTGTTGGTTACATTTTTTGCCCGAAATGACGAAAAAAATTAATTAATTAATCGTATTATTTAAAAAATGTAAAAACGCAAATTTGTTCAGTAAATTTGGCACTTTAGAGCCGAGAAAATTCGGGAGTAACAATAAAATAATAATTAGTACGTATGTAAAATGTATAAAAAGGGCTATTAATTGAACTATTGTGAATCCTGATCAAAATTGCAATTTAGTTAAAATTGCTAGTTTTTATTTTAAAATTTGAATCTTTTTTGTTGAAATATCGAACAATGCATTATATTTTTCGATGAGAATTTATCTTCTTTGGTTGAAATTCGGTGAAAAGTTGAACATTTTTTGTTAAAACTTTATTTTTGTATTGAAAATTCGTCTTTTTTGGTAGAAAATTAATCTTCTTGATTGAAAATCACCCTTTTGTCTAAAAATACATGATTTTATTTGAAAATTCATCTTTTTGGTCAGAAGTGTACTTATTTTGTTGAAAATTCGTCTTTTTCGGTTGAAGATTCCCCCGTTTTCATAGAAAATTCAATTATTTGGTTGGCAGATAACTTTTTTGTCAAAAATCCATATTTACTGGTTGAAAATTCAACTGCTTTGTAAAAATTGGTCTTTTTGGCTTGAAAACTCAACAATTTGGTTGAAAAATAACCTATTTTGTTGAAAAATCCGCTTTTTTTAATGAATTCTACTGTTTTTTATATTAAATTAAAATCTTTTTTGGTTATTATATCAACTATCACATTTTTCGTTAACAATTCATCTTTTTTAGTCAGAAAAATTCAACCATTTTATTAAAAGTTGAACTGCTTTCTTAAACATACATGTTTTGGTTAAAGATACATAACTTTGGTTACTTTTTTGCCACATTATAGTTATTTTTCGGTTACTATTTTGAGAGAAGTATGGTGACGATTTTACTATTTTTTGAAGCTTGAGCAGTTCCGAGCCCTGAAATTAGGTTAAAAGTTATATAAATTTAAAGAAAATATTGGGAATTTTTTGAAAAACAAAGCAAAAAATTCAAATAATAATAATAATATTTTTTTCACAAATCGCAAAAATACGTATTGCCTAATTTCTTCTAAAAAAACAACATATTTTGTCCCCGAGAGATTCTGCGACTTCAAGTATAGAACCTGCCTGATTTGAAATGGATTCGGTCATTTAATATGAAAATTCTTTTTTTCTTCAGATTTAAGATATAAAAGAGGTTTTATTTTTGAACAGAATGAGCTCTACTCGAAAGTCCTGATGTCTGAGCCGAACGTCCACAGCGATTTTAGTAGACTTGCTCGATGGTTAACTGGCACATCGGTTGGTCTGGTTCTCGGAGGTGGTGGAGCCAGAGGAGCCGCTCACATAGGAATGTTGAAAGCGATTCTCGAAGCCGGAATTCCGATTGACATGGTCGGTGGAGTCAGTATCGGTGCTTTCATGGGCGCACTCTGGTGCATGGAGAAAAACATTGTTACTGTCACCCAGAAAGCACGCGAGTGGTCGAGGGTAATTGGAAATTATTATTTTTCTCTTAATTTAACCAGAAATCAAACGGCTCAAGTAATTTCTAAATTAAAATATTAAATTATTATTACAGGCCTCGCAGACCGGTCCCTATATCCCCTATTGTACCCTATTTGCAGCCCCTTAATGGAACTTCAAAAAAATGTATAATAAGATCAAAGCTTCCAAGTGCATTTTGAAAAAAATAGCAAAAATCAGGGAATTCCTTTAAGAAGTAACTGTAAAAAATAATCAGGGCTGCCACGCACAGTCACTATTAGTCACTTCTTTCGCAAATAATTTTTTATTCGCTTTTTTAAATGAAAAGATGACATTAGTCACTGAATTGTCTTGAATTCTTTTGATATATTTCAGATTATTTTTCAAGATTCCGAGAAATTTGTAATATATTTCAATAATTTGAAGGGATTTTTAAGATTTTAGGGTATTTTTAAAACTTCTAAGGCATTTTCAAAAGCTTTTAATTTGATATATTTTAGGGAATTTAAAAATATTCCAAAGGAATTTTTTATTAATTGTCATTTTCAAAAGCTTTAAAGAATTTCAAGGGATTTCAAAAGATTTAAAAATATTTGGGGTTATTTTAGGCTATTTTAAAAGATTTCAAGTAATTTTTAATTATTTTTAGTAGTTTAGTGGGATTTCAAAGAATTTGAAATATTTTAGGGAATTTAAAAAGAATCCAAGGAACTATTAATTAATTTAATTAATTCGAAGGAATTTCGAAGCGTTTGAAATTTTTTAAGATAAATAATTTTTGAGAATTAAGATATGAAACGATTTTACAGGATTTATAAGTTCGTAAGATATTTTAAAGGATTTCACGTTATTTTATAAGATTTCCGAGGATTTGAATACATTTTCCAGGATTTCAGGAAATATCATCATAGAATTTCACAGGGATTTTATAATATTTTAGTGGATAAAAAATGTGTTCACGTGAAGTGAGGTATTTTGTAGGTTTTCAAAGGATTTAAATACATATTTTAGGAAATCTTAAAAGATTTCAAAAAATTTTTAATTGAGTTTAATAATTTTAAGAGATTTAATAACATTTTAGTGGATTTTAAAGAATTTATTCAAGAAAAGTGAATTATTTCGTAGGGTTTTAAAGATTTGAAGAGATTCAAAATTCCTTTTTGGTTTTCACCCTGAATTCTTTGAAATGCTTTTGAATTTTTTAATTCATTTGAATTCTTATAAATTTACTCAATTTTACATAATTCAATTGATTTTTTTGATTTTTTAAAAGTTTTTATATAATTGGTTCTGCAGGTTAATTCATAAAATGACCAAAGGATTTGAAATATTTTAAGGTACTTTTCAAATTCCATGGCATTTTCTAGAGCTTTAAAAATTTGTAAGGTATTTCAACAGATTTTAAGGGATTGGAAATATTTTAGGAAATTTTAACGATTCACAGAAATTTTTTATTTATTTCAATACTTTGAAGGGATTTCAAAGATTTTGAAATATTTTAAGGTATTTTAAAAGATTCCAAGGCATTTTCAAGAGATTTAAACAATATTAAGGGATTTCCTAGGGTTTTAATCATTTTAAGGGATTTTAATATTTTAATGGATTTCAAAGAATTTATTCACAAGAAGTGAGGGATTTCGTAGGGTTTCAAAGATTTTAAGAGATTTTCCAATATTTTTTGTAATTCATTTGGAATTCGCCCTGAATTCTTTTAAATCCTTTTGAATTCTTCTAGATGCACTCAATTTTACTCAGGTCAATGGATTTTAAAAAAGCTTTTGTTTAATTCATTTTGAAGCCATTAAAACTCACCTTAAATTTTTAGGCATTTCATCAAATTCTTTTGAATTCTCTTCAATTTTTTCTAAAATTCATTTCAAACTTACTCAATTCAATGAATTGTTTCATATTTTTAAATTTTTTCATATTTAAAAATTTTTGTCAATTCATTTGATTTTTTTTTTCACCTTGAATTTTTATGCATTTCACCGAATTCTTATCGTTTCCCTTAAATTCCTCTAAATTCACTCAAATTTTTCAGAAATAAATGAATTTTTTCGATTTTTAAAACTTTTTCCAATGATTTGGATTTTTTTAAATTGTTTTGTAGTCATTAGTCATTTTTTTAGTTAGAAATTAGTAGGGTTTCAAAGATTTGAAGAGATTTCAAATTATGTATTTTTTGAAAGTCGCCCTGAATTCTTTTAAATTCTTTGGGATTCCCTTGAATTTCGTTACTTCACTTGAATTATTCTAAATTTACTCAATTATACTTCATTCAATGGATTTTTTAAAAAAATTTTAAAGTTTTTATTTAATTGATCCTGAAGTCTTCTAACATCACCTTACATTCTTAGGCATTTCATAAAATCCCTTTGAATTCCCGTGAATTTTTCTAAGCTCATTTCAAGGTTACTGAATTCATAAAAGTTTCTTCATATTTTAAAAATCGTTTTCAATTCATTAAATTTTTTTGTAATTCGCCTAAAATTTTTATGAATTTTATCGAATTCTTCTGGTTTATCTTAAATTCCTCTAAATTCATTCCAATTTGACGAAAATTAATGGAATTTTTTTGACTTTTAAAATTGTTTCTAATTCATTCGAATTCGTTGGAATTTAACTTGAATTGTTTGGAAGTCTTATAAGTACCCTTTGGTCCTTATATTTTATCCCATAGGGACTGTGAGGCTTGTTATTATTAAATGTTTGTATTTTATAGTATCTACTATTTAAAATAATAGAAAAGAAAATCAAGAACAATATTTTTGATAATTAATGAAAATTGACATATGCAGACTAGGGTGGTCCAAAAAAATTATTTTTCTGATTTTTTAAAGTATCACCCCCTCATTTTGTGTTTTTTGGTGAAAAAAAATGTTCCTAATTTTTTTGAGATTTTAAAAAAATGTTTAGAGGTAGGGCACGACCTTTAAAGTACCCCAAAGTGTTAAAAATTCAGTCAGTCCCTGAATTTTAAAAAGAATCGTGAAAACTTTAAAACGATGATGTAAAACTACCATGTGAGCAGTACGAAGCCTGACATTTTTTTTTTAAATTTAATTTGCCCACAACTTTGCCAAAACTCACCCCTTAAGACACTAAAAAGTAATTTTTAAGTGTCTTTTCTGAATTTTATGAAAGTAAAATGAAACTTTAAGTGGCAAATTATGTAAAAAAATTTATTATACAAATATGAAAAATATTGCCCTTAAAATAAACCTTTTTCACCCTTAATAATCCATAAAAAATTACATTTTCTTTCTTTAAAACTGATTATTAAAAATACTTAATCTAAATTTCTTTATATTGATAGAAAAAGTTTTAAAGGCAGAAAATGTAATTTTTTGTGGATTATTAAGGGTGAAAAGAGGAAAAATGTTTATTTTAATGGCACTATTTTTCATATTTGTATAATAAATTTTTTAATATAATTTGCCACTTAAATTTTCATTTTACTTTCATAAAATTCAGAAAAGACACTTAAAAATTACTTTTTAGTGTCTTCAGGGGTGAAATTTGGCAAAGTTGGGGGTAAATTAAATCTTTAAAAACATTTTTCAGGCTTCATACTGCTCACATGGTAGTTTTACATCATCGTTGAAAATTTTTATGATTCTTTTTAAAATTCAAGCACTTACTGAATTTTTAACACTTTGGGGTACTTTAAATGCCGTGCCCTGCCTCTAATCATTTTTTTTAAATCTAAAAAAATTATGAAAATTTTTTTTCACCAAAAGACACAAAATGAGGGGGTGAGACTTTAAAAAATCAGAAAAATAATTTTTTTGGGCCACCCTAATGAAATTATTAGTATCAAATGCTTGTATTTTATAGTATCACTATTTAAAATAATAGAAAAGAAAATCAAGAACAATATTTTTGATAATTAATGAAAATTGAAATATGTAGACAATGTGCAGACAAGTAAAACGTTGCATTTTTGTTAAAAAATACCAATTTCCGACAGAAATGGTAAAATAATCTATTGTTGCTCCAATATTGTAAATATTCTTTGAAATCTAATGATTTTTTATTACCAATAGCAATTTTAGATGAAAATCATTGACATAGTGTAACAAAAACTTGTTTCAGATGGTAAATGTTCGTTTAGACATAACGTTTTTCGTTTAAAATCCCTTTTTTTTCGATGAAAACTTTTAACATAACCTAAAATTGTTGAAATTATCAATCTTCTTAAAAATCTATCGCGATTTTCCTTATAAAATGCCAAAAAAAACGAAAATTGTGAATTTAATGACTGAATGATAATCTGAAAAATCTCATTATTTTTGAAAATAAAAATATGAACTTTCGACGAAAAATTCTGACGTAACATGATAAAAAATTGTTCCGAATTGTAATTATTTTTCGAAATTTAATGAATTTTGTATAAAATAACTGATTTTTGGTAAAACAATTTTTAATATAACCTTAAATTATTCCAAAATTGTAAAACTTTTGAAAAGTTTTGAATCTTTTTTGAAATATAATTTTTTAAATAAAAATATCAATCTCCGGCGAAAAACACTATAATAATCGAAAATTGTTAAAAGATTCTAAACCTTGATCTGAAGTTGATGAAGCTTGTAAATTTTATCATTTGAAACAAAAATCATTAGATTAAAATCTAATGATTTTTTGTTTAAAAATAGAAATTTTCGATGTAAAACGACAACATTACCTAAAATTGTTCCAGAAATCTAATAATAATTTTATTATCTTGGAACTCGAAATTTTTCCTACAAGTTTTTGAAAATTCTGCTAAAGTAAACAAAATTACCTTAAAATCATCCACATTCTTTTTTGAAAATCTTATTAAATATTCTTTTTAAATTAATTTTTCAACCAAAAAATTATTGTTAGTTTTTCTAGGAATTTTGATACAAATTTTTGATTCATTTAAAACCTTTCAAAATGCTTAAAAAGCTTATAAATTTTGTGCTCGACATCTTCAAAAATCTACATTGTGTTTTAAATGTTTTGAAATATTTTCACGTTTGATATTATTTTGGAATCTTTTCAAAACTTCGAAATATACTTTAAACTTACTCGACTATTTTCCAAATTAATAATTGTTCAATTTTCATTTATAATTCAAAAAAATATTTTTTAATCTTTTCAATTATTCTCTCAAAATCAATTTTTCAAAATAAAAGATCATTTTAAATTTTATCTCAAAATGGAATACTTTTGAATTTTAAACTTTTTAAATTAAAGCTTAAAAAAATGTTACTTCAAACGCTCAATAATTTTCGCGTATAAAATGAAAACTTTTAAAACTTATCAATTGAAAATTTCTTAATTAAAAGCCGTAAAACTGGAAAATTTTAACTTTTATATATTGTACAGTTAAATTATTTAAAAAAATAGAAATCCACGCTATCATCATTTTCAATGCTAGGAATTGAACAATGAATCAAAAAATTTATGAATTTTCAAAATTATATCATTTTAAGCAATTTTAATTTAGAAACATTAATTTATACTTTAAAATTTGTTGTGAAATCTTTTTAAATATTCTCTTAAAAATTTGTTTAAAAAAAGCATATTCAAATTTTCCAGGAATCTAATAATAATTTTATTATTTTGGAACTCGGAATTTTTCCTACGAATTTTTGAAAATCCTGCAAAAGCAAAGAAAAATTACCTTAAAATCATCCAGATTCTTTTTTGAAAATTTTGGAAATCTTTTTAAATATTCTTTTAAAATTAATTTTTCAACCAAAAAATTATTCTTAGTTTTTCTAGGAATTTTGATACAAATTTGTTATTTATTTAAAATCTTTCAAAATGCTTAAAAAGCTTATAAATTTTGTGCTCGACATCTTCAAAAATCTACATTGTGTTTTAAATGTTTTGAAATATTTTCACGTTTTAAATTATTTTGGAATCTTTTCCAAACTTCGAAATATATTTTAAACATACTCGACTATTTTCCAAATTAATAATCGTTCAATTTTCATTTATCATTCAAAAAATATTTTTTAATCTTTTTAAATATTCTCTTAAAATTAATTTTTCAAAATAAAAAATCATTTTAAATTTTCCCAGCAAACTTAAGAATTTTTTTTTATTTTCTTAAAAACTTGAAAGATCCTTAAACAGCTTCAAAAATTTATTTGGAAATCTTCAAAAATCTAAATTTATTTTTTTATTTTTCGAAATCTTTTCCAGTTTTAAATTAAGTTTGGATCTTCTCAAAACTGGTAAATATCTCTTAAACAAACTCAAATTTTTTCCAAATTCATAACTGTTAAATTGTTATTTATGCATCAAAATTCAATAATTTCACTTACATATTAAAAATTTGTTAAATAGTGCAATTAAAATTGTAACGTTGAAAGTTTTAATTTAACACTCTGAAATATTAATGATTTAAGGCTTTCTATTTCAAATAATTAAGTTTAAAATTGTTTAGTTTTTAATATTTGATTTATTATTGCTTATTTTGAATGAAAAGTAAAATATTGCTAAATATTCAGGAAAATGTCTTCCTTAATTAAAAAATTTCAAATTAAATGGGTTAAAAATGGAATATTTTAGATTGAAATAATATTTTATAGGATTTGCAATTGAATAAGAGCGTTTAGTTTTTCAACTTATTTTTGAATAAGAAATAGTTTATAGATTCTCAATCGAACGTTTACATTTGTTTAACTACTGAGGCTTTCAAATTTAAAAATTTCTATTTTTATCGTCAAAATCTGTAACTTGCTTAATTTTGAACAAAGTCAGACTTGTCATGTAAAATCAATTATTGTTCAATTTTCAATAATCGAACTACAGTTCAATGTGATTTATTATAATAGCAAAAGTTCTTGATAAAAGTGTAATATTTTTTTGAAATTGTAGTTTCTTGCAGAAACTTATATATTACATATTTTACAAAAAATTGTCAGTAAAGTACGTTTGGAAACGTTAAAGCGGATTCTAAATGTATTGTTTGTAAAAATGTATATATTTTTGTTTAAATTTGTACATTTCTGCGATAAACTACCAGTATATAAATATAATTTTAAGTACAGTTTCCGAATATTTCCACTTTTGTGAAATTTTGTATTTTTTTTTAAATATTTGTACTTTTCTACAATAATTTACGTAAAATGAAAAGTTTTTTAATGACGTCAAACACCCAAATTAAAAAATGTAAAATTCTGTAGTTTTCTGTAATACCAAATGGTAATGTCACAAATTGTCAGTTTAAAAAACTAATTTTCAAACAAACAAAAAAAGAATTCTTAACAAAATAGTTGAATTTTCAACAAAAATAATATATTTTTAACAAACAAGATTAATTTTCTATCGAAATAGATGAATTTTCTTTTAAATAGTTGAATTTTCATCTAAAAAAGTTAAGTTTTCAAAAAAAAAATGAAATAGTTCTCATTTAAAAAATTACTTTTTAACAACAACAAAAAGTAGTTATGAACCAGTTGAAATCAACGAAATAAGACGAATTTTTAACAAAATATTTCAGTTTTCGAGTTAAAAAGTCGAATTTTTTAGAAAAAAGTTGACTTTTAAACCAGGAAAGAAGAATTTTCAACAATAAAGTTAATTTTTAATAAATAAAGATAAATTTTAAAGCTTAAAAAGTGTTAATTCAAACGCTCAATAATTTACGCGAATGAAATTGAAGCTTTTAACACTTTTCAACTGAAAATTTTTAAATTAAAAGCCTTTAAACTGAAAAATTTAACTTTTATACTTTTAATTTATAAAATTTGAAAATTATATCATTTTAAGCAATTTCAAGCTAGAAACATTAATTTATACATTAAAATTTTGTTTTGAAGTCTTTTTAAATATTCTCTTAAAAATTTGTTTAAAAAAATAATTTAAAAAATCTCCAGGAATCTAATAATAATATTATTATCTTGGAACTCGGAATTTGTCCTACAATTTTTTTTAAAATCCTGCAAAAGTAAAAACAAAAAATTACCTTAAAATCATCCAGATTCTTTTTCGACAATTTTGAAAATCTTATTAAATATTCTTGTAAAATTAATTTGTCAACAAAAAATTATTGTTAGTTTTTATAGGAATTTTAATACACATTTTTTATTCATTTAAAACCTTTTAAATTGCTTAAAAAGCTTATAAATGTTGTGTTCGGCATCTTCAAAAATCTATATTGTGTATTAAATTCAAGGCGTTATATTTTAAATGGTTCAGTTTAAAATTGTTTATTTTTTAATATTTGATTTATAATTGCTCATTTTAAATAAAAAAGTAAAATATTACTAAATATTTAAAAAAATGTTATCATTAATTAAAAAATTTCAAATTAAATCGTGAAAAATATAATATTTTAGATGAGAATTTTTCTTTCCTCTTTTTTATTTTTGTGCAAAGAAACAATTTTTGGTTTTGTTTTGGTTTTTAGGAATTGCAATAGGAGCATTTTGTGGTGTTTGTCCAAATTTGATCGTTGAATTCTTGTTTTATTTTCAGGAATTCTATACATTAGCTTGATGATTCAGGGTTAAATGGTATTTTGAATTTGATTTTGGTCTAATTTAAAATTCTTAAATTTCAGATTCAGAATCGTCCTGTAAAATCAATTATTGTTCAATTTTGAATAATCGAACTACAGTTTAACGTGATTTATCATAATAGCAAAAGTTCTTGGTAAAAGTGTAATATTTTTTCAAATTATTGTAGTTTTTTGTAGAAATATTACATATTTTACAAAAAATGTAGAGGAAAGTACAAGTCGAAACGTTGATGCGGATTCTAGAAGTATTGTTTGTAAAAATTTATATATTTTTTTTGTAATTTTCCACAATAATTTACGTAAAATTAAAATTTTTATGACATCAAACACCCAAATTAAAAAAATGTAAAATCCTGTAGTTTTCTGTAATACCTTGTAGATTTTTATAACAAAGTAAAAAAATATTAATAAAAAGTTACACAAATTTTTGAATTGTAGGAACTTGTACTTTATTGTTAATTTTTTTACTTTTTTACAAGAAAATACAAGAAAAAATGAGCTATTTGTATTTAAATGTATTTTTTGTTAAATCTTGTACATGTTTGAACAAAAAGTTACAGTTGTAGAAGTTTTTTGTATTTTGCTGTAAAGATTTTTTCCACCAGGGTACCCTTTGGTCCCTATATTTGATCCCATAGGGACTGTGAGGCCTGCAGTAAGGTTTTAAAGAACTATGATTGCGAGCGAGATTTTCGAGAGTAATTACAATAGAGTTTGATTTTAGAAAATGACTCAGTGGTGGCGGCAAATCCTGGATCTGACCTATCCAATGACCTCGATGTTCTCCGGGAAGGATTTCAACAAAACGATCCAGGCAACGTTTGGCGACACCTACATCGAGGATCTTTGGCTTCCGTATTTTACTATAACGACCGATATAACCGCTTCCTGTATGCGAACACACACACACGGTCTGTAATTCTGTACATACAGTTGATTCATTATTTATCGTTCAATATTCATTATCAATCAAAATTTAGCATTGCTCTTACTCTACTTATTAGAGATTAGATTCGAGCTTCATTAGCGGGAGTGAGCTGAGTGGAAAATTGTTGTTGACGTACTCTCCGTTTTTAATAAATAGACTTTCGTGGTTTGATTTCTCAGAGATTAATCTAAATTCATATTTAAATCTTCCTGCACTCTTTGTCGAGTTGTGTCCAAATTTATTTTCTACAGGGTGTCTACTCTAAATGGACAGGGCTCGGAACGGGTCACTTTTTAGTAACTTAGTTACTTTTTTGATCCGCGGTTACTAAAAAGTTACTTATTTTATGAAAAGGTTACTTTTGGTTACATTTTCTTCCCGAAATAGCGAAATGAATTAATTCAATAATCGTATTATTTAAAAACTTGTGAAAAATACAAAAATTCAAATTTTTTCAGTAAATTTGGCACTTTAGAGCCGGGAGAATTAGGGAATAACAATAAAATAATAATTAGTTCGTATGTAAAATGTATAAAAAAGGGTTATCAATTGAATTATTATGAATCCTCATAAAAATTGAAATTTAGTTAAAATTGCTAGTTTTTGATTTACAATTTAAGTCTTTTTTGTTGAAATATCGAACTATGCATTATATTTTTCGATGAGAATTCATCTTCTTTGGTTGAAATTCGGTTAAAAGTTGAACAATTTTTGTTAAAACATTTTATTTTGTTGTTGAAAATTCGTCTTTTTTGGTCGAAAATTAATATTCTTGATTGAAAATCACCCTTTTGTTTAAAAATACATAATTTTATTCGAAAATTCATCTTTTTGGTTAGAAATGTACTCATTTTGTTGAAAATTCGTCTTTTTCGGTCGAAGATTCTCATGTTTTCGTAGCAAATTAAACTATTTGGTTGACAGATAACTTTTTTGTCAAAAATCCATATTTACTGGTTAAAAATTCAACTGTTTTGTAAAAATTGGTCTTTTTGGCTTAAAAACTCAACAATTTGGTTGGAAAATAACTTATTTTGTTGAAAAATTGTATTTTTTAAAATGAATTATACTGTTTTTTTATATTTGTTTTTTTATGTTAAATTAAAATATTTTTTGGTTATTATAGAAAATTTCGCAAAGATTTCAAAGATAACGCAAAAGCTTTAAAAGATTTTACAAAGATTTAAAGGGTTTCACAAAAGCTTCAAAAAATTTCAGAAAAGTTCGCAGATCTCACCAAAATTTCAGAAAATTTCGTAAAAATTTCCAAAAATTCCACATAAGTTTCAAAATATTTCAGAAAATTTCGCAGTTCTCAAAAAATTTCATAAAAACTTTAAACAATTTCTGAGCGATTTCAAACATTTCAAAGATTTCAGAAAAATTAAAAATTTTCAACAATTTTAGAAAGATATCAGAAAGATTTAAAATATTTCACAAAAACTTTGTTTTCAAAGATTTTAGAAGATTTCACAAAGATTTTGGAAAGATTTCACAAGTATTTCAAAATTTTTAAAGCATTTCTAAACAAAATTTCAGAAAAATTTCAAATGTTTCAAAAAAATTGCAAAGATTTTAGAAATTTTTCACAAATATTTCAAAAATTTTTTAACATTTCAAAAAATTTCAGAAAAGTTCACAGATTTCACAAAAATTTCATAAAATTTTCCAACAATTCTATGAAAGTTTCAAAATATTTTAGAAAATTTCGCAAAGATTTCAAAGATAACGCAAAAACTTCAAAAAATTTCAAAAGATTCACAAATATATCTAAAAAATTTCAAAGCTTAAGACAGATTTCAGAAAAAATTTTGAAGATTTTATAAAGATTTCACAAATGTTTCAGAAAGATTTAAAAGATTCACAAAAATTTCAGAAGATTTCGCAAAGATTCCACAATAAATTTCAAACATTACAAAGATTTTAGAAGATTTCGGAAAGATTTGAGAAAGATTTCAAATATTTTATAAAAATTTAAAAGATTTCACATATTTTATAAAAATGTAAAAGATTTCAAAAACAATTTGATTGAAAAATAACCTATTTTGTTGAAAAATCGTCTTTTTTGAAAGAATTCTACTGTTTTTTATATTAAATTAAAATACTTTTTCGTTATTATATTAACTATTACATTTTTCACTAACAATTCATCTTTTTTAGTCAGAAAAGTTCAACCATTTTGTTAAAAGTTGAACTACTTTCTTAAACATACATTTTTTTTGTTGAAGATTCATAATTTTGGTGGAAAGTTCCTGTTTTTTGGTAAAAAATCTTTCTTTTTGGTTACTTTTTCAATTCAATTATTCTACTTGAAGATTTATTATTTTGTTGGAAAAAGTAACTATTTTTTTTAATCACTTTTTTTCTTCGTTGAAAATTATAATTCTTTAACTGAAAATTTTACTAATACATTTGAATATTCCATAATTTTACTTGAAAATTCATCTCTTTGATTGAACATTAATTTTATTTTGACTAAAAATTTAACAACTCAATTTTTGTTTGACAATTTATCTTTTTTAGTTAAAAATTCATCTTTTGGTAGAAAAATTAATTATCTTGGTTGAGAATTCATCTTTTTGGTTGAAAATTCAACTATTTCAGTTAAAGATTCATCATTTTAGTTGAAAATTGATCTTTTCTCTTTAAAATTTAACTGTTTCAGTGGAAGTTTCATAATTTTAGTTCAATATTTCACTATTCTATTTTTGGTTGAAAACTGTTCTTTCTTATTTCAAAATTCCAATATTTGGTTGAAAATGGATGTATTTTCTTGAAAATCGTCTTTTTTGGTAGAAAATTAATCTTATCGTTTGAAAATTAATCTTCTTGTTTGAAAACTAATCTTTTTGGTTGAAAATTCAAGTATTTCAATTAAATATTAATTATTTTAGTTGAAAATTCATCTTTTCGGTTGGAAAGAAAACTATTTGGTTGAAAGTTAAACACTTTCGTTAACAATGTATCTTTTTGGTTAAAGATTAAATTAATTAATTTAATTAATTAAATTAATCTATTTCAGTTGAAAATTTATCATTTTATTTGAAAATTCATCACTTTGGTTGACATTTTTGGTGTGGAAAATTAGATTTTTAACTGAAAATTTAACTATTCCATTTTTTGTTAAAAATTCATCTTTTTTGGTAGAAACCAATTTGCTTGGTTGAAAATTCAATTATTGTAGTTAACGTTTGTTTATAAATGTAACTATTTCTTTGAAAATCATTTTTTTTTTTGGTTGAAAATTAGTTTTTTTTAACTGAAAATGTAACTGTTCCATTTTTGGTTAAAAAAGTGATCTTTTTAAGTTCAAAATGCAACTATTTGGTTGAAACTTGGTCTTTTTTAGTTAAAAATTTAACTATTTGTTTGAGAATTTATGTATTTTGTTCAAAAATCGTCCTTTTTGGTAAAAAGTTAATAATAATAATTCAAACAAATTTTTATTTTATCTTATACTTAAAATTCAGTGCATATTTAGGTAAAATTAATGCGAGCATTATATTAAATTCAAATTAAAGCACTTCAAATTCCCAACTTTTCAAGTAAAAGTATTGCATTTTCAGCAAGAAAAATGAATTTTTAACCAAATAGTCTAATTTTCAAGTAAAAAAGATCAATTTTCAACCAAATAGTTGAATTTTGAACTAAAAAGGATCAGTTTTAAACAAAAAATTGAATTGTTAAATTTTCAACCAAAGGGATGTATTTTCAAATGAATTTTTAACAAAAGAGTTTAACTTTCATCCAAGTAGTTTTATTTTTAACAAAAAAGATGAAGTTCAAACCAGAAGAAACCAGAAGAATAATTTTCTACCCAAAAGACAATTCTTCAACAAAATACAGGAATTTTCAATTAAAAAACATATATTTTCAACAACGAAAAAATTGTTCAACAAAATAGTTAAATTTTCAACCAAAGTGATAAATTTTCAACTAAAAATATGAATTTTCAACTGGAATAGTTGAATTTTAAACGAAAAATATAAATTTTCAACTAAACTGAGGAATATTTAACTGGAATAGTTGAACTTTTTACAAAAAAAAAAAAAAATTAATTTTCAAACATAAAGATTAATTTTCAACAAAAAAGAACGAATTTTCAACAAATGACATGAATTTTGAAACAAATAGTTCAATTTTAAACTAAAAAAAATACATTTTTAAGGGCAAATAGAATACTTAAATTTTCAGTAAAAAAAATTAATTTTCAACATAAAATAAAAACAAATTTTCAACAAAAGTTAAATTTTCAACCAATGTTAGGAATTTTAAACTGGAATTATGAATGTTCAATAGGAATAGTTGAATTTTAAACCAAAAATAAATTTTCAACCAAGATGATTAATTTTCTACCAAGAAAGACGAATTTTCAACTAAAAAATATACATTTCCAACCAAATAGTTGAATTTTAAAATAAAAAAGATCAATTTTGAACCAAAAATAGAATAATTAAATTTTCAGTTAATAAAATTAATTTTCAACCAAACTGGAGAATTTTCAACTACAATGATGAATTTTCAACTAAAGTAATGAATCTTTAACTGGAATAGTTGAATTTTTAACCAAATAGATAAATTTTCAAGCTTAAAGATTAATTTTCAACAAGAACAAAAGCACGAATTTTCAACAAAAGTTCAATTTTCAACTAAAAAAGATAAGTTGTTAACCATAAATGAAATAGTTAAATTTTCAGTTAAAAAAATTAATTTTCAACCAAAAATAAAACCCAATTTTCAACAACATAGTTACATTTTCAACCAAAGGTATGAATTTTCAACAAAAATTATGAATCTTTAGTTGGAATAGTTGAATTTTAAACCAAAAAGATAAATTTTCAACTAAAATGAAGAATCTTCGACTGGAATACTTGAATTTTTAATGAAAAAGATGAATTTTTAACCATGATGATTAATTTTCTACCGAGAAAGACGAATTTTCAACTAAAAAAGATGCATTTTCAACAAAAAATTTCAACTAAAAAAGACAAATTTTTAACCAAATAGTTTAATTTTGTACTAAAAAAATAATAATTTTCAACCGAAAATGGAATAGTAACATTTTTAGTTAAAAAAATTAATTTTAAACCAAACTGATGAAATTTCAACTAAAATGAAGAATCTTCAACTGAAATAGTGGAATTTTTAACGAAAAAGATGAATTTCGAACTAAAATGAGGAATTTTTAACTGAAATAGTTGAATCTTGTACCAAAAAGATAAATTTTCAAACATAAAGATTAATTTTTAACAAAATAAAAAACGAATTTTCATTAAAAGACATGAATTTTTAAACAAATAGTTCAATTCTCTAACAAAAAAGATAAATTTTCAACCTTCAATAGAATAGTTAAATAAATGTTTATTTTAAAAAATTAATTTAAAAACAAATTGATGAATTTTCAACGGAAATTATGAATCTTCAATTGGAATAGTTGAATTTGAAACAAAAAAAGAAGAATTTTCAACTGAAATTATGAATCTTTAACTGGAATAGTTGAAATTGTTACCAAAAAGATAAATTTTCAAAAATAAAGATTAATTTTTAACAAAATAAAAAACAAATTTTTAACCATAAATGGAACAGTTAAATTTTTAGTTAAAAAAATTAATTTTCAACTCAAAATAAAAACAAATTTTTAACAACATAGTTAAATTTTCAACCAATGTTATGAATTTTAAACTAAAATTATGAATCTTCAATAGAAGTACTTACATTTCAAAACCAAAAGATAAATTTTCAACAAAAATGAAGAATCTGTAACTGGAATAGTTGAATTTTTTACCAAAAAGATAAATTTTTAACGAAATAAAAAACAAATTTTCAAACAAATAGTTCAATTTTCTGATAAAAAAGAGAAATGTTCAACCATAAATGGATACTTAAATAAATTTTCAGTTAAAAAAATTAATTTTCAACCAAGCTGATGAATTTTGAACTACAATGATGATTCTTTAACTGGAATAGTTGAATTTTTAACAAAAAAAAAATGAATTCTCAACCATGAAGATTAATTTCTATCAAAAAAGATGAATTTTATCAAAATACCGTATTTTTCAAATAAAAAAGATAAATTGTCAATCAAAAATTAAATAGTTAAATTTTCAGTTAATGAAAAATGATATCTGTGAAGGAATTATTTTTCAAGATTTGAGTAGACGCCCTGTTGTAATTCGTTTTTTTTATTGTATCGGAAGAAAAAAAGTGTGATAGATTTTGGCGAGAAGGGTGCAGGAAGATGTGGGATGAATCATAATAATCACAATATTCATAATGAATGAAAAGTGTGTATTAGGGTGGTTCTTATTTATACTTGGTGGATTTTTTTTCGAATTTCTCTGCTCTCACCCCCCACTTTTGTTCGAATACCAAAAAAAAAATCTCAAAATTTGAGCAAAAACGGTTAATATTTAGGGGTGGCGAAAAGGCCATGAAGTTTCCCATTGATTTCACATGGGAAAAGGTCAGCTTTTTGTAAATCTAATATTTAAACGCGACAATATGTTACAAATAATTCCGTGTTTCAGTATATTTTTCAGAATTCATCAGAGAATAAGAATCAATCATAAATTTTGGGGTTTAATAATTTTAAGCCACTCTTATGGGTCTCCAAAGAAAACCCCATAAGTGACAAATTTGAATTTTACGTAATATTGCGGGGCGCTTTTTAAAAGTTAAAAAAAAAAAAAATAATCATTAATCGGTAATTTAAGAATATCCATTCATTTTTTTTAGCTAATATTCAATTGTTTAAACAATTTTAATTTGTTTAAATATTTGTTTTTTTCAGTTAACTCGCGAAATGAACGTATTTTCTAGACGTTATGAGTTATTTAATCAATGATAACAATAAAATAATTTTACAGTTATTTAAATAATACGTATTTGTTCAAGTTTATATTATACCTAAAACAAAGCAGGAGAAACATTTTATCTCAGTATATTTTCGATCAATTTTAATATTTTTAAGTACTAATTTGTTTATTATGAATACTCGTAGATGTTTAAACAAATTTAATTTGTTTAAACATTTCAGAGTATTCTTAAAAAGCAAATTAGAACATAAAAATATTTCAATCTTTCGAAAAATGGCAAAAATAAAATATGCAAACAAAAAACTTGTTAAAAAAATTTAAATTTGTTTTAACATCTACGAGTATTCATAATAAACAAATTAGTACTTAAAAATATTAAAATTTGTCAAAAATTTAGTGAGATAAAATCTTTCTGCTGCTTTTTTTTTAGGTAAAATATATACTTGAACAAATACGTATTCTTTAAATAATTGTAAAATTATTTAAACAAATTATTTTATTCTCATCATTGATTAAATAACTCGTAATGTCTAGAAAATATGTTCATTTCGCGAGTTAACTGAAAAAAAATATTTAAACAAATTAATATTGTTGAAACAATTGAATATTAGTTCACAAATGACTGGGCATTCTTGATTTACAGATTAATGATTTTTTTTTAACTTTTAAAAAGCGTCAATAAACCGCAAAATTACGTAAAATTCAAATTTGTAACTTATGGGGTTTTCTTTGGGGACCCATAAGAGTGGCTTAAAATTATTAAACCTCAAAATTTATGATTGATTATGATTGATATTATCGCGTTTAAATATTAGATTTACAAAAAGCTGACTTTTTCCCATGTTAAATCAATGGGAAAATTCATGGTCTTTGCGCCAGTCCTAAATATTAACCGATTTTGCTCAAATTTGAAGGAGATTTTTTTTTTCTTTGGCATTCGAACAAAAGTGGGGGGTGAGAGCAGAGAAATTGGAAAAGTGAAAAATAAGGGCCACCCTAGTGTGTATATACAGATGAATTTTGAAGATACTTGTTATAATTACGTATCGTGTTTAGGATCGGTGTGGCGATATATTCGTGGTTCGATGTCGTTGTCTGGTTATATGCCCCCCATGTGCGACCCAACCGATGGTCATCTGCTCCTCGACGGCGGGTACGTCAATAACCTCCCAGGTAATTTCAATTTTACCAACAAATTTTAGACTCCTTATATTCAAGCTCTCTCAGGATGGCTGGCCACTTTCGTGCCCTTCAATTATTCAATATTCAATCCATTAAATTTATTTAGAAAAGTGCAGTTTTTAATGTCTTTTCCGATTTTTTTTTTGCATTTTCACGGCATAAAATTTGAAATTATTCGATTCGTTGGATTTCAGTATTTGAATTGTTTAAGATAATTGAAAGCTTCAAAACTTTAATGTAAAATTTTTATGTTTTTTAGTTTGAAAGGAAAGAAAATTTCTAATTTATTTATTGTATGATTTAATATTCTATTTTAAATCGAAATGATTGGGATTTTTTAAATACATTTTTTTTTTGAATTATTAAAATTACATTTTGTACAAATATCACAGGGTGTCTATTCACCTGGAAAACCTGGAATTGTCAGGGAATTTTGATATACCGAGAAAAACCTGGAAATTTCAGAAAATTTTTATAAAGTTAGAAAATTAAATTAAATTTTCAGTTAAAAAAATTAATTTTTAACCAAACTGATGACTTTTCAACTGCAATGATGAATTTCCAACTAAAATGGTGAATCTTTAACTGGAATAGTTGAATTTTTCACCAAACAGATAAATTTTCAAGCATAAAGAATAATTAAAAAAAAAAATGAATTTTCAACAAAAGTTCAATTTTCAACAAAAAAAGATAAGTGTTTAACCATAAATGAAATAGTTAAATTTTCGGTTAAAAAAATTAATTTACAATAAAAAATCAAAACAAATTTTCAACAACATAGTTAAATTTTCAACCAAAGTGATGAATTTTTAACTAAAATTATGAATCTTCGACTGAAATACTTGAATTTTTAACCATAATGATTAATTTTCTACCAAGAAAGACAAATTTTCAACTAAAAAATATTAATTGTCAACCGAAAATGGAATAGTAACAATTTTAGTTAAAAAAATTAAATTAAAACCAAACTGATGAATTTTCAACTACAATGATGAATCTTTAACTGAAATAGTTCAATTTTAAACAAAAAAGATGAATTTTCAACTGAAATTATGATTCTTTAACTGAAGTAGTTGATTTTTTTACTAAAAGGATAAAATTTCCAACGTGAAGATTAATTTTCAACGAAAAAAAACAACGAATGTTCAACAAAAGACATGAATTTAAAAACAAATAGTTGAATCTTCAACTAAAAAAGATAACTTTTTAATCATAAATGGAATAGTTTTAATAGTTTCAATAGTTGAAATAGTACATTCATTTAGAAAAGTGCAGTTTTTAATGTTTTTTTCCGATTTTTTTTACATTTGTACGGCAGAAAATTTGAAATGGTTCGATTCGTTGGGTTGAGTATTTGAATTGTTTAAATTAATTGAAAGCTTCAAAACTTTAATGTAAAATTTTTATGTTCTTTAGTTTGAAAGGAAAGAAAATTTCTAATTTATTTATTATATGCTTTAATTTTTTATTTTAAATCGAAATGACTGGGATTTTTTCAATAAATTTTTTTTGGAATTATTAAAATTACATTATGTACAAATCTCACATTAGATCAAAATCTTTCATTTAAGGAAAGTAAAATTTAAAAATTTAGATTTTAAATTCAGAGTAAAGAGGCTTCATTTCAATATTTTGTATTTGATCTTTCTGAATTCTACAGGGTGTCTATTCACCTGGAAAACCTGGAATTGTCAGGAAATTTTGATATACCGAGAAAAATCTGGAAATGTCAGGAAATTTTTATAAAGTTAGGGAATTAAATTAAATTAAATTTTCAGTTAAAAGAATTAATTTTTAACCAAACTGATGACTTTTCAACTACAATGATGAATTTTCAACTAAAATGGTGAATCTTTAACTAGAATAGTTGAATTTTTCACCAAACAGATAAATTTTCAAGCATGAAGATTAATTTTCAACAAAAAAACGAATTTTCAACAAAAGTTCCATTTTCAACTAAAAAAGATAGGTGTTTAAGCATAAATGAAATAGTTAAATTTTCGGTTAAAAAAATTAATTTACAATAAAAAATAAAAACAAATTTTCAACAACATAGTTAAATTTTCAACCAAAGTGATGAATTTTCAACTGAAATTATGAATCTTCAATAGGAGTAGTTGAATTTTAAACCAAAAAGATAAATTTTGAACTAAAATGAAGAATCTTCGACTCGAATACTTGAATTTTTAATGAAAAAATTAATTTTTAACCACGATGAATAATTTTCTACCAAGAAAGACAAATTTTCAACTAAGAAAGATGCATTTTCAACAAAATATGGAATCATTAAATTTTCAGTAAAAAAATTTATTTTTCGGCAAAAAGATGAATTTTCAAACAAGAATAATAATAATAATCTAACAAAATGAAAATTCTTCAACAAAATACATTAATTTTCAACTAAAAAAGACAAGTTTTTCACCAAATAGTTGAATTTTGTACTAAAAAAATAATAATTTTCAACCGAAAATGGAATAGTAACATTTTTAGTTAAAAAAATTAATTTAAAACCAAACTGATGAATTTTCAACTATAATGATGAATCTTTAACTGAAATAGTTCAATTTTAAACAGAAAAGATGAATTTTCAACTGAAATTATGATTCTTTAACTGAAATAGCTGAATTTTTTACTAAAAAGATAAACTTTCAAACATGAAGATTAATTAATTTGAAATTGTTCCATTCGTTAGGTTTCAGTATTTGAATTGTTTAAATTAATTGAAAGCTTCAAAACTTTAATGTTCAATTTTTATGTTCTTTAGTTTGAAAGGAAAGAGAATTTCTAATTTATTTATTGTATGATTAAATTTTTTATTTTAAATCGAAATGACTGGGGTTTTTTCAAAAAAGATAAATTTTCAACTAAAATGAAGAATCTTCGACTGGAATAGTTGAATTTTTAATGAAAGAATGAATTTTTAACCATGATGATTAATTTTCTACCAAGAAAGACAAATTTTCAATTAAGAAAGATGCATTTTCAACAAAAAATGGAATCACTAAATTTTCAGTAAACTGTTTTTGATTTAAAATTAAAATCTGTTATAGTTTTAATATTAATTATTACATTTATCATTGATAATTAATTCATCTGTTTTGTTTGGAAATTCAACTACTTGGTTGAAAGTAGTTTAATAATTCGTTTTTTTTGTTGTAGAAAATGGATTTTGTTATCTGAAAATTGAACTGTTCCAGATAAAAATTTAACTATTTTGTTGAAAATTTGTTTTTTTGTTGTTGAAAATTAATTTTTTTAAATGAAAATTTATTTTATCAATTTCTGGTTGAAAATTTATCTTTGTTAGTAAAAAAAATGATATATTTTGTTTGAAAATTCGCCTTTCTTGATAGAAAATTAATCTTCTTGGTTTAAAATTAATTTTTTTTTTGCTTGAAAATTCAACAGTTTTGTTGTTATTTTTATTCTCTCTTGAGTTAAAAATCTTTTGTTTATAAAAATTCGCCGTTTTTGGTTGAATTTTACTGGTTTTGATTTGAACTATTACATTTTTCGTTGATAATTTATCTTTTTTGGTTAAAAATTCAACTACTTGATTGATATTTAAACTGGTTGAGAAAATTTACCTCTTTTGTTGAAAATTATTATTTTTTTCTTTGATTAAAAATGAAATTTTTAAATTAAAAATTGAACTATTCCAGTTAAAAATTTAACTAATTCGGTTGAATATTCCATCATTTTAGTTGCAAATTTACCTTTTTGTTTAAAAATCCAGCTGTTCCAGTTGAAGATTTATTTTAGTTGAAAATTGATCTTTTTGGTAGAAAATTAATCGTCTTGGTTGAAAATTTATCTTTTTGATTAAAAATTCAACTATTCCAGTTGAAGATTCTTCAGTTTTGTTGAAAATTTATATTTTTGGTAGAAAATTAATCGTCTTGGTTGAAAATTTATCTTTTTGATTAAAAATTCAACTATTCCAGTTGAAGATTCTTCAGTTTTGTTGAAAATTTATCTTTTTGGTAGAAAATTAATCACCTTGGTTGAAAATTCATATTTTCAAATCAATTTCAATTTTTAATTCAATTTCAATCAAATCCATCTTTTTGTTTAAAAATTCAACCATTCCAGTTGAAGATTCTTCATTTTAGTTGAAAATTTATCTTTTTGGTAGAAAATTGATCACCGTGGTTGAAAATTCATCTTTTCAAATCAATTTCAATTTTCAATTCAATTTCAATCAAGTCCATCTTTTTGTTTAGAAATTCAACTATTCCAGTTGAAGATTCTTCATTTTAGTTGAAAATTTATCTTTTTGGTAGAAAATTCATCATCTTGGTTGAAAATTCATCTTTTTGATTAAAAGTTCAAATATTTCAGTTGAAGATTCTTCATTTTACTGGAAAATTTATCTTTTTGATTTATAAAATTCAACTATTCTTATTGAAGATTCATAATTTTCTTTGAAAATTTATCACTGGTTGAAAATTTAACTATGTTGTTGAAAATTTGTTTTTATTTTGAGTTAAAAATTGATTTTTTACTGAAATTTTAACTATTCCATTTATGGTTAAAAATGTTTTTTTTTTTTAGTTGAAAATTGAACTATTTTATTGATAATTCATCTTTTCCGCTTAAAATTTAACTATTCCAGTTGAAGATTCATAATTTTAGTTGAAAATTTATCACTTTGGTTGAAAATTTAACTATTTTGTAAAAAGTTTGTTTGTCTTTCTTGGTACAAAATTAATCTTTTTGGTTAAAAATTGAACTATTCCAGTTGAAGCTTCTTCATTTTAGTTGAGAATTGATTTTTTTGTTTAAAATTCAACTATTCCCAGTTGAAAATTTAACTATGTTGTTGAAAATTTGTTTTTATTTTGGGTTGAAAATTAATTTTTTTAACTGCAAATTTAACTATTCCATTTATGGTTAACAATTTATCTTTTTTTAGTTGACAATTCAACTATTTGGTTGAAAATTGATCTTTTTTAGGTGAATGTTATTCTTTATGTTTGAAAATTTATTTTTTTGGTAAAAAATTCAACTATTCCAGTTGAAGATACATAATTTTAGTTGAAAATCCATCACTTTGGTTAAAAATTTAACTATTTTTTTGAAAATTTGTTTTTATTTTTAGTTAAAAATCAATTTTTTTAACTGAAAATCTAACTATTCCATTTTTGGTTGAAAATCCATCTTTTTTAGTTGGAAATTCTTATTTTTTGGTAGAAAATTTATCTTTGTTGTAAATTTAACTACTTGGTTAAAAATTCATTTATATTGTTGAAAATTCAATATTTTTACTTGGAAGGTTAGCAATTTGAAGTTTGAAATTTCGTGAAAAATCTTATTTACCCTGTTTTTACTATATTCTATGAAAAATTATACCCGGAAAAAACCTAGAATTATCAGGGCATTTTTTTCCAGGATTTAAGCAGACACCCTATTCTAAAATATTTATCTTAAATTTTGGGTGATTGTGGTCTTTGTATGGCGAGGCGTGAATGGAATATTTGGAAAAATAAAGAATAAGTAAAGAAAATTAATTTATAATAACTCGAGAACATAAAATTTCTTAATAAATTTAAAAATAAAAGCTTTTGCGGGTTTCAATAGTGTGCAAAACTACGAATCTTGATTCGTAGTTTTACTGAGGTGATTAATTTTCTACCAAAAAGATAAATTTTCAAATGAAATGAAGAATCTTCAACTGGAATAGTTGAATTTTTAAACAAAAAGATAGATTTGATAGAAATTGATTTGAAAAGATGAATTTTCAACCAAGATGATTAATTTTCTACTAAAAAGATAAATTTTCAACTAAAATGAAGAATCTTCAACTGGAATAGTTGAATTTTTAAACAAAAAGATGAATTTTTAACCAAGATCATAATTTCCTACCAAGAAGATAAATTTTGAACTAAAATGAAGAATCTTCGACTGGAATAGTTGAATTTTCAATCAAAAAGATGAATTTTCAACCAAGATCATAATTTCCTACCAAAAAGATAAATTTTGAACTAAAATGAAGAATCTTCACCTGGAATAGTTGAATTTTTTATCAAAAAGATGAATTTTCAACCAAGATGATTAATTTTCTACCAAAAAGATCAATTTTCAACTAAAATGAATCTTCAATTGGAATAGTTGAATTTTTAAACAAAAAGATAAATTTTCAACTAAAATTATGGAATATCCAACTAAATTAGTTACATTTTTAACTGCGATAGTTCAATTTTCAGTTTAAATATTTCATTTTTAACCAAAGAAAAAAAAAGAATTTTCAGAAAAAGAGGTACATTTTCTCAACCAGTTTAACTTTCAATCAAGTAGTTGAATTTTCAAGCATAAAAGGTAAATTATCAAGGAAAAATGTAATACTTCGTATTAAAACGAAAAAAGATTTTAATTTTTAATCAAAACCAGTTAAATTCATCCAAAAAGGCGAATTTTCAATTAAGAAAGATTTTTCATCCAAGAGAGAATCAAAATTACAACAAAACTGTTGAATTTTCAAGCAAAAAAGAATAAATTTTAAACCAAGAAGATTAATTTTCTATCAAGAAAGGCGAATTTTCAACACAATATATCAATTTTCTACTAACAAAGACAAATTTTCAACCAAAAATTGATTAAATAAATTTTCATTTAACAAAATTAGTTTTTAACAAAAAAAAACGAATTTTCAACAAAATAGTTAAATTTTTATCTGGAACAGTTCAATTTTCAGTTAACAAAATTTATTTTCTACCAAAAAAACGAATTATCAACAAAATGGTTCAATTTTCAAATTTCAAAAACTATAACAGATTTTAATTTAAAATCAAAAACAGTTGAATTCAGCAAAACATCGAATTTTCAACTAAGAAATATTTTTTACTCAAGAGAGAATAAAAATTACAACAAAACTGTTGAATTTTCAAGCAAAAAATAATACATTTTAAACCAAGAAGATTAATTTTCTATCAAGAAAGGCGAACTTTCAACAAAATATATCAATTTTCTACTAACAAAGATAAATTTTCAACCAAAAATTGATTAAATCAATTTTGATTTAACAAAATTTAAAAAAAAACAAACGAATTTTCAACAAAATAGTTAATTTTTATCTGGAACAGTTCAATATTCAGTTAACAAACTTGATTTTCTACCAAAAAAAACGAATTATCAACAAAATAGTTCAATTTTGAACTAGTTTAACTTTCAACGAAGTAGTTGAATTTTCAACCAAAACAGATGAATTATCAACGATAAATGTAGTAATTAATATTAGAACTATAACAGATTTTAATTTTAAATCAAAAACAGTCGAATTCATCAAAAAACCGAATTTTCAACTAAGAAAGTTTTGTCACTCAAGAGAGAACAAATCTCAACCAAACTGTTGAATTTTCTACTAAAAAAGATCAATTTCCAACCAAAAAAAAAACCGCTCTCGAAGAAATTCCCTAACTTTATAAAAATTTCCTGACAATTCCAGGTTTTACAGGTGAGTAGACACCCTGTAGAATGCAGAAAGATCAAATACAACATGTTGAAATGAAAACTCTTTACTCTGAATTTTAAATCTAAATTTTTTAATTTAAATTTCCTTAAATGAAAGATTTTGATCTGAAAAAGCTTTAAATTTGAAATGTATTATAATGCATCATCGTGAAAGCATTAAATCTATTATAAAATTTCTTTTTATGGGCTAGAAAAATAGGGCTAGATGTGCAATTTGTTTTTGCAAGCAGGCTGAAAAAATTTTTGGCAGAAGCTTGTTAAGATAATGGGTACTTGGAGCTTTGACTATTTAAAAATCCATTTAGACAAAAACCGTTTGCTTTTAAGCTAAATAAATTGCTTCTCATTGAAAAGAAAAAAGAAATTTCGAAAAAAATCCATACTTTGCGCCTTACAGCTTTTATAGAGTCAAGCTCGCTCCCGTTGATGAAAAGATGCTTAGTTGTGAATTTTTTAATTTGAACGGTTCAGTTTATCTGAACCAGGTATTCTGTGGAAGTACATTCGAGCCAGTATGACTTTTGCTGGTGTCTTTCCTCCCGTTTGCGATCCAATTGATGGGCATCTTTTAGTCGACGGGTGTTATGTTAATAATGTCCCAGGTATGCTTGCAGTAATCGTTTAATATTTTTTAGAAATTAGACCATCGCCCATTTTCCAGTTCCTCCTCAATTCCCAATTTTCATTTCCTCTTATTTGCTTCTCGATATTAGCAAAAAAGCAAATAGATTGTAATATTGAATAAGTAACTCTTAATTTCAGGGTGTCCAGCGACCTTGATAACCTGGAATTCTCCTTGAATTTTTTTTAAACCTTGAAAACCAGGAAATCTCCTTGAATTTTCCACGAGAACCTTGAACTTTTGTTTGTTTATAAAACAGTTATTTTATTAAAAGGCGAAGAGTAATTCGAATCTTTTAGTCTATTATGAAATAAACATCTCGTTGAGAAGAAATCTTTCAACTGAAACGTTTTTTATTTATCGACACATAATTTATCTTTTGTTCATTACAGAATAAATAAAGAGATTTCAAGGGACTTTTTGTAGGCTTTACCAATTATTTTATAGATTGCAATGAATAGGTATACTTAAATATTTTCAATAATTCTATATGTTTTTAATTTCTGATTGATTTTTAATTTTTTTAATTGAATGATTTCAATTTTTTTTAGAGGATTTCAAAACATTTGACAAAGATTTCGAATATTTTCATGATTTCAAATTATCACAAAAGATTTCACAAATATTTCAAAGATTTTTTAAAGATTTCAAAAAGGGTACAGTACACTAGATTTCAAATATTTGAAAAAATTTCAAAGACTTTAAATCATTTTAAAATATTTTAGGAGATTTCATGAAGATTACAAATATTCCAGTGCTTTCAAAAGAATAAAAAAGATTTCACAAATATTTCAAAGAATTCATAAAGATTACAAGAGATTTCCAAACATTTGAATGACTGTAAACGATTTCAATTTTTTTTAAGATTAAAAAATATTTGACAAATATTTCGTGATTTCAAACGAATACAAAATATTTCAAAATTGTTCGAAAGATTTCAAAAGATTTCACAAAGATTTCAAATATTCCAGTGATTTCAAACGAATACAAAATATTTCAAAGAATCCATAAGGATTTCAAAAGATTTCAAGAATTTCAAAAATTTCAACAAGAGTAGAGTAAACAATATTTCTAAGACTTCAAAACATTTCAAAGATTTGAAAATTTCAAATTTGTGTAGAAGATTTCACAAAGATTTTGAATATTTTGATGATTTTAAAATAATACAGAAGATTTCAGAAAGGTCGCATTAACAAGATTTCATGAAAATTTGCAACGTTTTCAAAATTTTCTAGATTCCAAACTTTTTCCCAAAGTCTTCAAATATTCCATTGATATCAAAGGTATACAAATGATTTCACAAATATTTCAAAGAATTCTTGAGGATTTAATAAGGTTTCAAGAATTTCAAAGATTTCAAAAAGGGTTCCAAAATTTTGTAGAAGATTTAGTAAAAATTCACCAAAATTTTTAATATTTCGAAGGTTTCAAACTAATACCAAAGATTTCAGAAATATTTCAAAGAATTCATAAGAGTTTCAAAAGATTTTATCGTGGGTACAGAACATCAGAATTGAAAGATTTCTAAACATTTCAAAGATTCTAAACGTTTTCAAATTTTGTTAGAAGATTTCAAATGATTTCAGAAAGATTAAAAATATTTCAGTGATTTAAAAAAAATACAAAAGATTTCAGAAATATGTAACAAATATGTCAAAGAATTCATAAGAATTTCAAAGAATTCCAAAAAGGGTACAGTACACGATTTAAAAAATTTTCAACAAATTTGAGAAGATTTCAAAAGATATCAATGATTTCAAACGAACACAAAAGATTTCACAAACAAAAATCAAAGAAATATTTCACAAATATTTTGAAGATTTCATAAAGATTTCAAAAAATTTCGCAAAGATTTCAAGTATGACAAAGATTTTACAACAATTTAAAAAGATTCCAATAGATTTCTCAAATATTTTACAAAGATTTTAAAAACTTCAAAGGATTTCAACGAATTCAAGAAGATTTCAAAAGATTTCAATGACTTTAAAAAGATTGTAAAATAATTTTACAAAGACGACTCATGGTCGCAAAAAATTAAGAATTTATTTATGATTCTGATTTCTTTAGAAATTGTTGACCAACAAAAAATGAAATGGCTCATTTTTTTACGTTCATAACAAACGGTTATTTCTTTATTTGATGTAAAAAGGAGACCTGGAAAAACTTGATTTCTTGACCTGGAAAATCCGGAAAAAAGCTTGGATTTTGTTCCCAAGAATCGCTGGACACCCAGATTTAAAGAAAATATAAAACCATTTTTTTTTTTGTTTTTCTCATATAGCAGGGTGAAAAATGAACCAGAAAATGATCAACATTTTTTTGAAACATAGAAATGAGAATCTATCCAATCTCTCGAAATATCATAAATTTCATATTATAGTTCGAAAAAGATACCCTTAAATCATTAAAATTTTCAGAGAGATTTGAAATTAATTTAAAACTTTAAATGATTTTAAATAATTTCAAACAAAATGTAGATGTTTGCAGATATCGAATAAAAAATTTAGAACATTTTTAAGAGTTGTGAAGGTTAATAAGATCTAGTTAGGAATAACAAAATTTTCTTAAAGTTCGTAGGAAAATTGAGAATGATTTTTCATTTCGAAAAATTAATTTCAAGAGAATTGTTCAAAAGATTTCCAAAATTGTCAGAAAATAATCTGGAAGATTTTAAGGCATTTTTTTTAATTTCGCAGGAATTTTTCAAGGAAAAATTTCAAAAATAATAAAAAATTATCATTATTATATTTAATAGATTTCATGAAGATTTCAATGAATTTACACAGATTTTAAAAGATTTCAAAGTTTTCAAGAACTTCAAAGACTTACACAAAGATTTCAAAGTATTCCCCAAGATTTCACAAAGACGACTTACTTTCGCAAAAAATTAAGAATATGTTTCTCATTTTCCACATGCTTAACAATTGGTAATTTCATTATATAATGTAAAAAAAAGGAGACCTGGAAAAACTTGATTTCTGGACCTGGAAAACCTGGAAAAGACCTTGAATTTTGTTCCTAAGAATTGCTAGACGCCCTGAATTTTAAAAGTTCAATCATACACCCTCATTTTTCTTTTTCAAGCTGATGAGATGCTGAGACAAGGAGCTCATCATATTTTGGCAATCGATGTTGGATCCCAGGATGATACGGATTTGACGAATTATGGCGATTCTTTATCCGGATGGTGGCTCCTCTGGAAAAGATGGAATCCTTTCGCAGAACCGGTTAAAGTTCCTAATTTGCCGGATATCCAATCGAGATTGGCTTATGTCAGTTGCGTGAGGCAGTTGGAAGAAGTGAAAAATTCGGATTATTGCGAATACATCAGGCCTCCGATTGATAAGTACAAAACTCTGGCGTTTGCTAATTTTGATGAAATCAAGGACGTCGGATACCAACATGGTACGTTTTCCTCGAATCTATTTTTTTTCGTTTTTGTTTGAAACAACATTTTTGTCACCGATTTTACAGAACACTTTTTTCACACAAAAAAAACAGCCATCGAAAGAAAAACGAAAAAATGTGGAATTTATAGGGTACAGGCCTCACAGACTGGTCCCTATATCCCCTATTGTACCCTATATTCAGTTAAGGTACCTAAAGTACCCTATTTTCCATATTTGGTCCCTATCGTACCCTATGTCACTTTTCTTTCAATAAATTAACTCATGGGTTAATCACTATTCAATTCAGGACATATTTTTGAAGTGTCTTGAATTCTTTTAAAATATCTCAGGGTATTTTTAAAGATTCCGATAATTTTTTAATAGATCTTAAGAATTTAAAAGGATTTTTAAGATTTTAAACTATTTTCTAAACTTCTAAGGCATTTTCAAGAGCTTTTATTTTTAAATATTTCAGGGAATTTTAAAAGATTAGGACATTGCGCACTAATTACCCTTTATCTAGAATAAAATCTACTACTTTGTTACAATTTAACGATTTTGTAACATTTTTGAAATTATTTTTGAACTGAAAATATAACTATTCTATGTTTGGTTAAAAATGTATCTTCTTTATTTGAAAATTCAACTATTGGTTGAAAATTCATGTATTTTATTAAAAATTAATCTTTTTGGTTCAATTTTGGTTTAATTAATTTTTTTTATTTAAACATAAATTTTTAACTGTCAATTCAACTTGAAACGGTGCAGTATAAAATAATTATTTTATACTTATAAACTACACTCAGAAGCGGGCGAAATAGAAAATAAGTACGCTACTGAGAGACTTGCGAATTCCTGGGCGAAAGGGTTATATAGGTCGCATGTAACGCTATGCGAAACAGGTGCGGTTGCGTGCGCAACCTATACGATAAGTGGGGATGCGAGGACCCGCGACGACGGGACCTGTGTGATTACCAAGGATCACTGGAATCGCCAGTCTGCGCTCGAGGGTTCAACTGAACACTGCGTCGAGCGTTTGACTCATAGGAAGCACTTGCGCGACAGCATCGTATGAGATATAAAACAATTAGCAGCCAGGTAATCAAATGATAAGAAGGACCGGGGACAATTTTTTTTAAATCTTTGATATTCCTTATCAGGAAAAATAGATTTGAGCTAAAGAAAGTAAACCTTGAGAACTAACCCCTCTCATGACCTGTCAAAACAATAGTTGATTCAAAAGTAATACTGGAGATCATAAGGATCGCTCATTCTTCTTCAACCCGTTCTTATACGGGAGCTCAAGAATGCCAGTATGAACACTGGAATATAATTAAGTTTATTTAACAAAATCAATTAAGGGTAACACTGGAGATCTTAAGGATCGCTCATTCATTTTCAACCCGTTCTTATACGGGAGCTCATGAATGCCAGTATGGCTGCTCGAAATTGATTTAGTCAATTTGGCAATGAATTACTCGAGGGAGAAGCAATTCTTTTTGAATTCAAGGTAGCAATAGTTCTCAAGGGTAGAATTTTACACCTATCAATTTGAATTTACCACGAAAAAGGGTGGAATAAAAAGAAAATTATATTACATAAATTTTAAAATCAGATAGGAAAATGAGACAACATTCTGGAGGACAAACATTGCACCAAGTTTGCACGGAATGGCGTCTTATTTAACGGAATAAAAATAAATAAATTAATACTCAGTCCTTCTAAAGGGAGGGGAAATTTCATAGGTTTCAATTAATTAGGTTTGAGCGAAGTCATGAGGACTCCTAAAAATTATCTAATCTGCGAAATCATAAGTCGCGTAGGAAAACCACTAAAAGAACATTGGCTTATTCATGCGTGATATGTCTTTCGAACTACTGCAAGCCGGAATCTAAAAAGAATAGATGAAACGAACAGTTCGGACTTCGCTTCTGTGACCTCACAATCCTCATGATGTTTCTAATTTCTTTTATAGAAAAACGTTAATATGAGAACATTTCAAGTAAGAGCAATTCTGGACACTAGATATGAGGAAAATTATATTTCAAGAGAATTTATAACTGAGAACTATTTTAAAATTAAAGGGTTGAAATTAGAAAAGAGCGAAGTTCACTTTAATGTAAATTGGGAACCTCAAATCACGGATAAAGTTTCTTTTTATATCGTTGTAGCTAACAAATCAATTCGTTTCAGGTTTATCGTCCTTACAGGATTGGTGCCGGCGTGCATACTTGGCACCAATTTCCTGATTAGGACACAGCAAATCGTCGGATGATCCTAATATTCATGAAGTAATTTCATGAAAGGAGAACACGATACAATTAAATTAAGAACTTAAATTCATAAAAAAGGGGAAAACGTTCTCACATCCAGGCGTCATAAAAAGATAGATGAAATTAATAATCATTAAACTAATGAATAATGTTACAAACTATATCATGTTTGTTTGAACATTAATCTTCTTCAGTTGAAAATTCAACTATTTGTTTGAAAACTTCTGTATTTTGTTGAAGCTTTGTCTTTTGTGGTAGAATATTAATCTTCTTGGTGACTAATTCACCTTTTTGGTTGAAAATTCAACTATTAGGTTAAAAGTTCAATTAAAAATTAAAATATTTGGTTGAAAATTCATTTATTTTGCTAAAAAAAATCCTTTTTTGCTAGAAAATTAGTTTTTTATTGAAAATTAATTTTTCTTTTATTGAAAATTAGTGTTTTTATTGAAAATTCATTTTTTTAACTAAAAATTTAACAAATTTTTTTGTCGATTTTTGTTTGTAGACATTTAATCTTCTTGATAGAAAATTCATTTGTTTGGTTGAAAATTGAACTATTTCGTTGCAAATTTATTTTATTTGCTTAAAAAGTTATTTCTCTAACTGAAAATTAAATGATGCTATTTTTTGTTGAAAAATGATCTTTTTTATTTGAAAATGTCATTAAAAATTATAATATTTGGTTGAAAATCGATGTATTTTGTTAAAAATTGTTCTTTTTTGGTATAAAATTAGTTTTTTTTTTGTTTTTAAGTGAAAATTAATTTGTTGACTAAAAATTTAACTATTGCATTTTTCGTCGACATTTTTTTTGATAGACATTTAATCTTTTTGGTTAAAAATTCATCCTTTTTAGTTGAAAATTCATCTATTTTGTAGAAAATTTGTCTTTTTTTGGTAGCAATATAGTCTTTTTGGTTGAAAATTCAATTATTAGGTTGAAAAGTCCATTAAAAATTCAATTTTTTTTTTAAAGTCACGTATTTTGTTAAAAATTAATATTTTTTGGTCGAAACTTAATTTTTTACGTTTACATTTTATTTCTTTGGTTGAAAATAGGTTTTTTTTTAAATTACTTTTTTTAACTATTTAATTTTCGTCGCAATTTTTGTTTATGGACATTTGATCTTTTTAGTTAGAAATTCATGTGTTTGGTTGAAAATTTAACTATTTCGTTAAAAAATTGATTTTATTTGGTTAAAAACTTATTTCTCTAACTTAAAATTAAACTGTTCTATTTTTTGTTGAAAATTTATCTTTTTTAGTTGAAAATTCATCTATTTTGTTGAAATTTTGTCTTTTTTTGGTAGCAATATAACCTTTTTGGTTGAAAATGGAACTATTTGGTTAAAAATTTATTTTTATGATTGAAACTGCATCATTTTAGTTAAAATTTTATTTGTTTGGTTAAAAATTTAACAAATTTTGTTGAAAATTCTTTTTTTTTGTTGACAATGAATTTTTTATTAATAATGTAGCTATTTTATTTGTGCTAGAAAATTGATCTTTTTCAGTTAAAAATTCACTTATTTTGTTGAAAACTCGTAATTCCTAGAAATTTTTTATTTATTTCAATAGTTTGAAGGGATTCCAAAGACTTTGAAATATTTTAGGGTGTTTTAAGATTCCAAGGCATTTTCAAGAGACTTAAATAATTTGAAGGGATTTCCAAGAGTATTAATAATTTTGAGGGATTTTAAGGCATTTTAATATTTTAATGGTTTTCAAAGAATTTATTTCACACGAAGTGAAGAATTTCGTAATGTTTCAAAGTTTTGAAGAGATTTTCAAATATTTGTTGCAATTCATTAGGAATTCGTCCTGAATTCTTAATAATTAATCCTGAATTATTTTGAATTCTTCTAAATTCACTCAACTTTACTCAATTCAGTGAATTTTAAAAAAGTTTTTGTTTAATTCATCCTGAAGTCTCTAAAACTCACCTTAAATTCTTAAGCATTTCATCAAATTCTCTTTAATTTTTTCTAAATTGATTTCAAACTTACTCAGTTCAATGAATTTTTTCATATTTTTGAATTGTTTTGAATTCACTTGATGCTTTCGAAATTCAGCTTGATCTTTTATGAATTTCATCGAATTCTTCTAATTTCCCTTAAATTCTACTAAATTCGCTCAAATCTTACTGTAATCAATGGAATTTTTTTGATTTTTAAAATTATTTCCAATTCATTTGAATTCTTTTAAATTGGTTCGCAGTCATTAGTCACTTTTTTTGTTATAAATTAGTAGGGTTTTTAAGATTTGAAATTATTTTTTGGAATTCACCCTATATTTTATCCCATAGGGACTGTGAGGCCTGAGGGTATTCAAATCAGTTTTTGCTCGAATCATTCTTTAAATTTGACTTTGATCCGAAGATTTTTTTTCTAATCTTAGTGGAAAAAATTTTCACAAGAAAGTACAACATTTCTACAACTGTAATTTTTTGTTAAAACACTTACTTTTTTGTAAAAAATGTACAAAATTTAACAGCAAAAATACAGTTAAATAAAAATAGCTAATTTTTTCTTGTATTTTGTTGTGGAAAAGTAAAAAAAATTACAATAAAGTACAAGTTTCTACAATTCAAAAATTTGCATAAGTTTTTATTAATATTTTTTTACTTTGTTGTAAAAATCTATAAACTATTGCAGAAAACTACAGAATTTTACATTTTTTCAAATTTGGGTGTTTGATGTCATTAAAACCCTTTTAATTTTACGTAAATTATTGTAGAAAAATTATTGTTCACAAAAAAATACAAACGTTGAAATATTGGGAAACTGCACTTAAAATTATGTTTTATATACTGGTAGTTTATTGTAAAAATGTACAAATTTAAACAAAAAAATATAAATTTTTACAAACAATACTTTTAGTTGAAAGTGGAACTACTTTGTTCAAAATTAATTTTTGTGGTTGATGACTCATGATTTTAGTTAAAAATCTTTTTTTCTCAAAGTCTAAAAAGAACTAGATGATCTAAAAAAACTATTTTGTTAACCTTTTTTAAAATTATTTTTTAACTGAAAATTTAACTTTTCCATGTTTGTTTGAATATTTATCTTCTTTAGTTAAAAATTCAACTATTTCGTTGAAAATTTCCGTATTTTGTTGAAACTTTGTCTTTTGCGGTAGAACATTAATATTCTTGGTGACTAATTCACCTTTTTGGTTGATAATTAATGTATTTTGTGAAAGGTTCATCTTTTTGGTTGAAAATTCATTTTCTGGCTTCAAAAATATATTTTTTTTTTTATTGCAAAATAATTTTTCTAACTGAAAATTTAACTATTTCATGTCTATTTGTTTGAAAATTTCTGTATTTTGTTGAAACTTCATCTTTTGTGGTAGAATCGTAGAAAATTAATCTTTTTGGTTGAAAATTCGTATCTTTGGTTGAAAATTCATGTTTTTGGTTGAAAATTAGTTTTTTTTTATTGAAAAGTAATTTTTTTAACTAAAAATTTAATTAAAACCTTTGTCGAATTGTTTTTATAGACATTTAATCTTTTTGTTTGAAAATTCATTTGTTTGGGTGAAAATGTAACTATTTCGTTGCAAATTCATTTTATTTGGTTAAAAACTTATTTCTCTAACTGAATCGTAAGCTATTCTATTTTTTGTTAAAAATGTATCTTTTTTAGTTGAAAATTTACCTATTTTGTTGAAAATTTGTCTCTTTTAGCAGGAAATTAACCTTTTTGGTTGAAAATTCAACTATGAGGTTGAACACTCCATTAAAAATTAAAATACTTGGTTGAAAATCAGTTTTTGTTTACTGAAAATAAATTTTTTTTTAACTAAAAAGTTAACTATTCGACTTTTTGTCGAAATTTTTTTTTATTAACATATAATCTTTTCGGTTGAAAATTGATTTGTTTGGTTGAAAATTTAAATATTTTTTTGTAAATTTGTTTTGATTAAAAACGTATTTCTCTAACTGAAAACTAAACTATTCTATTTTTGTTGAAAATGTGTCTCTTTTTGGTAGAAAATTAGCTTTTTTGGTTGAAAATTCAACTATTAATTTGAAAATTCCATTAAAAATTAAAATACTTGGTTGAAAATTAGTTTTTTCCCCTGGTGGAAAATTGTTGACAAAAAAGTACAGAAAAGTAAAACTATTTTTACAGGAATCTATAAATAAATACAATAAATTACAACCAAAATTACAGGAAAGTAAAACTTTTTTCTGGTATTTAGATGAATTTTGTACTTATTTTGTATTTTTTGTACATAGTTGTATTTAATTGTAGTTTTAATTTCCTACAAGAATTTACAGGAATTTACAAGTTTTGCAGCAAAAAAGTTGTTCTTTTTCGACCAGGATAACAAATATTTAGAATATTGCAATGAGATCATTTTAAATTAGGATGTGTTCATGATCGCTTTTACAAAAAAGCTTATATCTTTAAACGTTTAAAGAATGGTAGAATATTACAAGATAATAATGAATAATAGTTATTAAAAAGAAACCTTACGTTTGAAGTTTTTTTTTCAAATATATAGCAATCGATTGGACACCATAAATTTATTGCAATTTTCTCAATATTTGTCATCCTAGGTCAACAAAGAACAACTTTTTGACTACAAATAAAAATTGAACAATTGAGAAAGAATTGATCACGATCATTGAAATTAAAAGATTCGAACTCTTGAAGATAGCAATTTTTTTATTTGAAGTTATAAAAACTGAACCGCAAATTAAAACACTCAGAGTGGAATACTTTTGAATTTTAAACTTTTCAAATTAAAGCTTAAACAAATGTTAAATCAAATGCTCAATAATTTTCGCGTATAAAATGAAAATTTTTAAACTTTTCAATTGAAAATTTCTTAATTACAAGCCGTTAAACTGCAAAAATTTAAATTTTAACTTTGATACATTGTACAGTAAAAATATTACAAAAAAAAATAAATTCACACTATCATTTTCAATTCTATGAATTGAAGAATGAATCAAAAAATTTATAAATTTTCAAAATTATATCATTTTAAGAAATTTTAAGCTAGAAACATTAATTTGTTTTGAAATCTTTTTAAATATTCTCTTAAAAATTTGTTTAAAACAAATTATTTAAAAATTTTCCAGAAATCTAATAATAATTTTATTATCTTGAAACTCGGAATTTTCGAAAATTCTGCAAAAATAAAAAAAATTACCTTACAATTATCCAGATTCTTTTTTGAAAATTTTGGAAATCTTATTAAATATTATTTTTTCGACAAAAAAATTATTGTTAGTTTTTCTAGGAATTTTGGTACAAATTTTTTATTCATTTAAAACCTTTCAAAATGCTTAAAAATCTTATAAATGTTGTGTTCGACATCTTCAAAAATCTACATTGTGTTTTAAATGTTTTGAAATATTTTCACGTTTTAAATTATTTTGGAATCTTTTCAAAACTTCGTAAAATATTTTAAACGTACTCGATTATTTTCCAAATTAATAATTGTTCAATTTGCATTTATCATTCAAAATTTTTTAAAAAATATTCTCTTAAAATTAATTTTTTAAAATAAAAAATCATTTTAAATTTTCTCAGAAAACTTAAGAAATTTTTGTTTATTTTCTTAAAACCTTGAAAGAACCTCAAAAAGCTTCAAAATTTTATTTCGACATATTATAAATTGTTTAATTTGTTTAATAGAACAATTACAATTGTAACGTTCAAAGTTAGAATTTAACACTCTGAAGTATTAACGATTCAAGGCTTTCTATTTTAAATAGTTCAGATTAAAATTGTCTAGTTTTTAATATTTGATGTATAATTGCTAATTTTTAATAAAAAAGTAAGATATTACTAAATATTCAAAAAAATGTCATCCTTAATTAAAAAATTTAAAATTAAATGATTAAAAATGTAATATTTTAGATTGAAACAATATTTGAATAGGATTTGGAATTGAATAAGAGCGTTCAATTATGAATCTATTAATTTGAAATTATTTTAAAATTAAGAATTGCTTATAAAGTTTCAATCGAACTTTCTATTTTTAACGTTAAAATCTGTAACTTGCTTAATTTTGAACAGATTCAGAAACGTCATAAAAAGTGAACTATTGTTCAATTTTCAATAATCGAACTACAGTTTAATGTGATTTATTATAATACCAAAAGTTCTTGAAAAAAATTTTATTTTTTTTCAAATTGTAATTCTTTTAGAAACTTATATATTACATATTTTACAAAAAATTGACAGTAAAGTACAAGTCGAAACGTTGATACGGATTCTAAAAGTATTGTTTCTAAAAATTTATATATTTTTGTTTAAATTTGTACATTTCTGCGATAAACTACCAGTATATAAAACATAGTTTTAAGTACAGTTTCCGAATATTTCAACTTTTGTGAAATTTTGTATTTTTTGTAAAGATTTGTACTTTTCTACAATAATTTACGTAAAATTAAAAGTGATTTAATGACGTCAAATACCCAAATTAAAAAATGTAAAATTCTGTAGTTTTCTGTAATACCTTGTAGATTTTTACAACAAAGTAAAAAATATTAGCAAAAAGTTTAAAGATTTTAAAATATGTGGAAAAAGAATATGGAAGACTATGAGACAATTTTTTTAATTTTTCAGAATTAAAAAATTTTTTTAGGTAAACTAAATTTTACCGGGTTGAAATATTTTCACGTTTTAAATTGTTTTGGAATCTTTTCAAAACTTCGAAATATGCTTTAAACTTACTCGACTATTTTCCAAATTAATAATTTTTCAATTGTCATTTATCATTCAACAAATATTTTTTAATCTTTTTAAATATTCTTTTAAAATTAATTTTTTAAAATAAAAAATCATTTTAAATTTTTCCAGCAAACTTAAGAAATTTTTGTTTATTTTCCTAAAACTTTGAAAGATCCTTAAAAAGCTTTAACCTTTTATTTCGAAACCTTCAAAAATCTGAATTAAGCTTTTTATTTTTCGAAATCTTTTCCAGTTTTAAATGAAGTTTGGATCTTCTCAAAACTTGTAAATATCTCATAAACTAACTCAAATTTTGTCCAAATTAATAATTGTTTAATTGTTATTCATGCATCAAAATTCAATAATTTCACTTACATATTAAATATTTGTTAAATATAACAATTAAAATTGTAACGTTCAAAGTTTTCTATTTCAAATAATTCAGTTTAAAGTTGTTTAGTTTTTAATAATTGATTTATAATTGCTCATTCTAAATGAGAAGTAAAATATTGCTAAATATTCAAAAAAAAATGTCTTGCTTAATTAAAAAATTTCAAATTAAATTGGTTAACAGTGGAATATTTTAGATTGAAACAATATTTGAATAGGATTTGCAACTGAATGAGAGCGTTTAGTTTTTCAAATTATTTTAAAATCATGAATAGTTTATAGAGTTTCAATCGAAAGCTTACATTTTTTTAACTACGGAGGCTTTCAAATTGAAAAATTTCTATTTTTAACGTTAAAATCTGTAATTTGCTTAATTTAGAACAGATTCAGAATCGTCCTGCAAAGTCAATTACTGTTCAGTTTTCAATAAGCTAACTACAGTTTAATGTGATTTATTATAATAGCAAAAGTAGTTCCTTGTAGAAACTTATAAATTACATATTTTACCAAAAATTGACAGTAAAGTATAAGTCTAATTGTTGATACGGATTCTAAAAGTATTGTTTGTAAAAGTTTATATTTTTTTGTTTAAATTTGTACATTTCTATAATAAACTACTAGCATTAACAACATAATTTTAAGTACTTTTTTTACTTTTCTACAAGAAAATACAAGAAGAAATTGGCTATTCGTATTTAATTGTATTTTTTTTTTGAATATGGTACATTTTTTTACGAAAAATTACATGTTTTAACTAAAAATTACAGTTGTAGAGAAGTTGTATTTTCTTGTGAAAATGTTTTCCACCAGGGTGCTAATCTATTTGTATTTTTTGTTTGAAACATTTAAATTGATTGGACCTCCCATTTTTTCCAGGTAAGACCTATTTCGAGGGGCAGAAAAAGGCAGGAATCTTGCCTCGATTCAATGCAGATCGAGAATACGCCAAACTTCTTCGAGCAAAAACTCAGGCTGCGAATCAACAGTCAGGATCTGCATATACTTTTACCGATTTGGCTCAAATGGTCTGCAAAGTTTCGAGAGGAAATCGATACATCGACGTCGACATTAGTTCGGACTCTGAAATGGAAGAATACGAGGCAGATTTGGAAGAAGATGCCCATGAAGTTGGATACGCTTCTGAACCCACGGCTGGAATTTTAGATCAGGTGATTTATTCGTTTTTAAAATTACGATGCTTCCTGCAGGGTGCACAATCTCCCTTTTTTTTCTTAGTTTCCCCTTTTTTCTTGAAATTCTCCTTTTCCCCCTATTCCAGGGTGTCTAGCGATCTTGAAAACCTTGAAAACCAGGAATTCTCCTTGAATTTTTGTTGAAACTTGAAATCCTGGAAATCTCCTTGAATTTTTCACGAGAACCTTGAATTAAATTTTTTTTTAAACAGGTTTTTCTATTGAAATGCGAAAAGTAATTCAAATCTTTTAGTCTGTTATGAAAGAAACATCTCGTTTAGAAGAAACCTTGCTACTGAAAACAGGGTGTCTACCCTACCTGGAAAACCTGGAAAACCTGGAATTGTCAGGGAATTTTTATATACCTGGAAAACCTGGAAATGTCAGGGAATTTTTTTTAAAGTCAGGGAATTTTTTCGAGAGCGTGCTTAATTTTTTTTTAAATTCCAATATAAAATTGAATAACAATGATTCTTCATTTGCAAAAGTGACTTTATATTACTGAATTTAACTATTTTGTTGAAAATTCGTTTTTTTTTTTTGGTTTGAAATTAATTGATTTAACTGACAATTTAACTATTCCATTTTTTATTGAAAATTGATCGTTTTTAGTTGAAAATTCAAGTATCTGGCTAAAAATTAATTCATTTTGTTGAAAAATCGGTCTTTTTGGCGAAAAATTAATCTTCTTAGTTGAAAATTCAACTCATGTTGAAAATTTTTCTTTTTTTGGTTGAATTCGACTGTTTTGGATTTTCGTTCAGAATTCATCTTTTTTGGAAGGAAAATTTAATTACTTGATTTAAAGTTAAACTTTTTCGTTAAAGATTAATTTTCTTTGGTTGAAGACTCATCATTTTAATTGAAAATTCATCTCATTAGTTGTAAAATGAGCTAATTTTTGAAAATTTGTTTCTTTTTCGGTTGAAAATTAATGTTAGTTAAAATTAATCTTTTTGGTTGAAAATGTAACTATGTTTTTGCAAATTAGTTTTTTGTTGTTTTTAAAATTCTCTTTTTAACTGTAAATGTAACTATTCTAATTGAATATTCCAACATTCTATTTGAAAATTCATCTCTTTGATTAAACATCAATTTTTTGAACTGAAAAGTTAACTATTCATTTTTTCAATGACAATTTATCTTTTTTAGTTGAAAATTCAACTATTTCGCTGAAAATTCATGTACTTTTTTGAAAAATCGTATTTTTTGGTAGAAAATTCAAGTATTCCAGTTAAATATTCATCATTTCTTTTGAAAATTCATCCTTTTGATTGAAAATAAAACTACTTGGTTAAAAGTAAACTGTTTTGTTATAAATTCATCTTTTTGGTTCAAATTCATCTATTTTAGTTGAATACTCATCATTCTAGTTGAAAATTCATCACTTAGCTGAATTTTTTTATGTGGAAAATTAATTTTTTTTTAAATCATCTTTTTCAGTTCAAAATTCAATATTTGGTTGAGAATTTATGTATTTTCTTGAAAAATCGTCTTTTTGGTAGAAAATCAATCTTCTTGTTTAAAAATTAATCTTTTTGGTTGAAAATTCAAGTATTCCAGTCAAATATTCCTAATTTTATTTGAAAATTCATCCTTTTGGTTTAAATTCATCTATTCCAGTTGAAGATTCATAATTTTAGTTAAAAATTATCACTTTGGTTGACATTTAAAAAAAATTAAAATTACATTATTCCATTTTTGTTTGAAAACTGATCTTTGCTAGTTCAAAATTGAACTATTTTGTTGAAAATTGATCTTTTTAGTTGAAAATTCAACAATTTGGTTGAGAATTCATGTATTTTGTTTAGAAATCGTCTTTTTTGGGTAGAAATTAATCTTTCTGCTTTAAAATAAGATTTTTTGTTGAAAATTCTACTATTCAAATTGAAGTTTCATCATTTTAGTTGAAAATGCATCAGTTTAGTTGAAAATCAATTTTCGCTTTCAATGCAAATTTAAGTATTCCATTTTTGATTGAAAATTGCTCTTTTAT
>CAKNYM010048326.1:63350-94903 GCA_932195095.1 Andricus curvator | reverse complement strand
GAAAATTGACTGCCATTTATCCGAGTCAGAAGGCTTGATACGTATAATTTGTTTTACCTCGTATCTTCACAAATTTCGATTATTTCACATGTGTAATAGATTAAATGACAAGCTTAAGGTGTATAGATTTGAGATTACTGCACTTTTTCTTCATTTGCAAACAACTTTATTTATTAATTAGTTATTTCATAATACGTACAACTTTTTCAAGACGGTCCGTATTTATGGAACGGAGAAACATGGGTGTTTCATATCGACTCACATGTTTTCAACGCTTGCTGCTATTTATAGAACAGAGGAACGTTCGCAATAAAATGTGTTTTTTATTATATTAATATAGCTTATTTTCAAAAAAAAAAAAAATGGATTTTTAACAAAATAAATTTTCAATCGAAGTGAGAAATTTTGAAATAAAATGATGAATCTTCAACTGAAATGGTTGAATTTTCAACCAAAAAGATGAATATTCAACCATGAAAATCAATTTTCTACAAAAAAATACGAATTTTCAACACAATATATGAATTTGCAACCAAAAATGATACATTTTTAACCAATAGTTTTATTTTACAAAAAAAAAGAAATAGAGATCAATTTTCAACAAAATTTAATTTAAAAATTAATTTTTAACAACAAAAAATTGATTTTCAACCAAACAGTTCAATTTTTAACCAATTTGATGAATTTTTAACTAAAATGATGAATCTTCAACTGGAATAGTTGAATTTTATACCAAAAAATACAAAAAATTTTCACCAAATATTTCAATTTTTAAATAAAAAAGATCAATTATCAATTAAACAGTTACATTTTCATCCAAAAAAGGTACATTAATAACCAAAAATAGAATAGTTGAATTTTCTGTTTAAAAAAACTCATTTATAACAACAACAAAAACGAATTTTCAACAAAATAGTAGAATTTTCAACTGGAATAGTTGAATTTTCAGTTAGAAAAATTGATTTTCAACAAATTCGTTAAATTTTCAGTCAGAGATGAATTTTCAATTAAAATGATGAATCTTCAACGAAAAGAATTAATTTTAAACAAAATAGTTACAATTTTAACGAAGGAGTTAAATTTTCAACTAAAAAAGATAAACATTCAACGAGCAATGTAATATAATGAAAATTTCAACCAAAAAAGATTTTAATTTTAATTAAAAAACCGTCAACTTCTACAAAAAAAAAAAAAAATTTCGAGAAAAGTTGAGTTTTCAATTAAAAAACACTTTTCAGTCAACACAGAAAACAAATTTAAAACAAACTATTGAATTTTCGAGGAAAAATATAAATTTTCAACCAAAGTGATCAATTTCCAAATAAACTTATGAATCTTCAACTGGAATAATTGAATTTCAAACCAAACAGATAAATTTGCAATTAAAATGATAAATCTTTGACTGAAATGGTTGAATTTTCAACCATGAAGATTAATTTTCTACAAAAAAATACAAATTTTCAACGCAATATATGAATTAGCAACCAAGTTGTTGAATTTGCAACTGGAAATGATAAATTTTTAACCAGTAGTTGAATTTTACAACAACAAAAATAGAGAAGAATTTTCAACAAAAAATAGAATAGTTAAACGTTAAGTTAAACAAATTAATTTTTAACGAAAAAAAAAGGATTTTCAATCAAACAGTTCAATTTTCAACCAATGTGATGAATTTTCAACTAAAATTATGAATTTTCAACTGGAATAGTTGAATTTTATACCAAAAAAATGCAAAAAATTTTCACCAAATATTTCAATTTTCAAATAAAAAAGATCAATTATCAATCAAACAGTCAAATTTTCGTCCAAAAAAAAATACATTTTTAACAAAAAATAGAATAGTTAAATTTTCTGCTAAAAAAACTAATTTATAACAACAAAAAAAAGAATTTTCAACAAAATAGTTAAATTTTCAACTGGAATATAAATTTTCAGTTAGAAAAATTTATTTTCAACAAGATCGTTAAATTTTCAATCAGAGATGAATTTTCAGTTAAAATGATGAATCTTCAACGAAAAAAGACCAATTTTCAAGAATAGTTGAGTTTTCAATTAAAAAATGCTTTTCAGTCAACAGAGTAAACGAATTTCAAACAAACTATTGAATTTTTAAAGAAAAATATGGATTTTCAACCAAGAAGATTAATTTTCTACGAAAAAGAACGAATATTCAATAAATCGCAGGAAGTTATTATTAGGTAAAATAAAAGAAGAAAAAAAACGAGAAGGATACTTAGCCTAATATTTCATTTACACTTCACTTCTTAAGTTTTCACTTCATCCTTTATGGTTTTTTCTTCTTTTTCATTCATCTAAATAAAAATTCATTCCCTATAACAAAAGTTTTTCAGACAAAATAAAATATAATTCACTTCGTTCACGAAAACTACCCTTTATAGGTTAGGTTTGCTAATTTTAACGAAAACTTGTATTCAATTTATTTATCTCTATGGACGATTGAAATAAAGTTCATTGTGCTATTTAGTTCGATCTAATATAGAAAATAATATAAAATAAGCCATATTATTATTTTTAAAAACACATTTCTTTGCTTTTCCATAATAGGGACATGCATTATGGAACACCGGTACAAGAGTCCAAAAGTTGTTTCATAATAGGTTCATAAAGGTCGTTCGCTTTTTCATAAATATAATAACTTTGCTCACACTAAATGAAACTTTTAATAGGCGTTTCGCATTCAGAAAAGATCAGCGCATTCATTGATATAAATATTTTGAAAATATATTCTACTATCGTTCAAAAATTAATGAAACTCTTGAAACCCCCTTAAAATCTGTCTCATGATAGGTACCTTTACCTTATGGGGGTTTAAAGGAGATGTTAATAAAACTCAAGAACGTAGAGGCAAGATCTTCAATGTAGGCGCTGAAATCTATATAGAAGCAAAATAGAATGAAAATATCATTAGGAGCGGCTAAGTAGGAGCTAGTAGAATAAGCAGCTTCAAAGTAGACGCAATACTTCCACTTAGAGCGTCAAAATAGGGCCTATATTTTGACTCGGTATGTTAGAAAACAAAAAAAGTTGTCTATTAATTTTAAAACTGATTTGGATAAATTAAACAAAAGTTATTCTAGTATGATTAATTACATTTAGCAATAGGTTTTCATGAATCTTGACTTTCTTCTTCTTATTCTCTAATTTTTATTACCTTGATAAGGGTGCTGTATGAGCAACGAAACGTGGGAATGGCAATAGGAGCATTTTGTGGTGGTCGTCCAAATTTGATCGTTGGATTCTTGTTTTATTTTCAGGAATTCTATACATTATTTCATTACTCGTTGGAAAACTTCAATTCGCTTTTCTTTGAAAATTCTCATTCCGATAAAAACATTAAAATTAAAATATTAAAAAGTTAATCTCTCGGTCTGAGCCATGAACGCACGTATTTATCCCAGAACCAGGAAGCTGCAGATTGTAGGTTGCGGTTCAGAAGTAATTCATTAAAAAGCAGCGAGTCGAAAGTTCAGAACCTCAATACGAGCACGTTTGCCTCAACTTTTATCATTTATACAAAAAAAAGTATGGCAGTTGAAGCAACATTACACGGCGTATAATTATAATGAGTCGGTGATCACCAGAAATAGTTTTCACTAATTTATTAAACTTTGGCTCACAATTTGGTCAAACAAAATTTTTTAATGAGAGGCTAATGTTTTTAATTAATTTAGAATCAACATTTTAACAAATGTATGGTTACATTTGCAATTTATTATCGAATTTGACTATTATAAAGTTATCATTATATGTCAATTTTATATCTTGTAAAATTGTTTGTTCACTTGAAGTTGTTTTAATTGATTAGAAATTCTTCAGTTTGAAGTTTGAAGTTCATATTGAAGTATTTATGAAAATATGTAAAAATAAATTTTGAAGTATCAAAATCGAATAATTTTACATTTTGAATATTTATTTTTAACTATAAACACTTCTAAATAATGAATCTTCAATTCAAATTTAAAAAATTGAAGAATTTTAAATTGAAAATTGCTAAAATTACGTATATTTATATTTCAAATGTTTTCAATTTTAAATATAGAAAAACTGACCTACATTATCAAAAAATTCGCCTAATATGAGATATTTGTATACTGTAAACATCCCAAATTAATAAAGTTTCAATTTTAAGTCCTATAAACATAAACAAATTTGTAATTGCCATTCGTTAAAATTGATGAATTTTCGATTGTAAATCTATAAAATTAGATTTTTAATTTAAAATTGTCAAAATTAACTAATTTTTAACTTCAAATCTTCATATTAAACTATAAACATTTGATATTAATGAATGTTCAACTTAAATCTTAAGGATTAAAGAATTTTTAATTACAAATTTTAAAAATAAAAAAATGTATATTTTAAATGATTGAAATTAAATAGTTTTCAATTTTAAATCTTGAAAACTGCTCGGCATATTAAAAAAATATACGTTCAATCTGAGATAATTTAAAACTGTAAGCGTTCCAAATAATTAAAGCTTCAATTTTAATGTCTTAGAAATTAGAAAAGTTAAAATTGCAATGTGTTAGAATTTCAGAAATTTCAATTCAAAATCTATAAAATTGCATTTTCAATATTAAATTATCAGAATTAAATGATTCAAAATTTGAAATTTTCATTTTGAACTATAAACATTTCAAATCTATGAATGTTCAACTTAAATCTTAAAAATTGACGAATTTTAGATTCATAATTGGTAAAATTAAAAAAAAAATATTTTAAATGATTTCAATCAAATAGTTTTCAATTTTAAATCTTAAAAACTAACCTACATATTCATAAAAAAATGTACGTTCAAAGTGAGATAATTTGATACTGTTTTGACATTCCAAATGAATGAAGATTCCATTTTAAGTCTTACAAATTGAAGAATTTTTAACGTCTATGAGCTAAAATTCATTAATTTTTAATTGAAAGTTTATACAATTGAATTTTTAAGATTAAATTATCAAAATTATATAATTTAAAACTTTAAATCTTTATTTTAAACTTCAAACATTTCAAATTAATGAATGTTCAATTAAATCTTGAAGAATTTTTAATTTGTAACTGTTAAATTATAAAAAATGTATATTTTAAATGATAGAAATCAAATAGTTTTTAATTTTGAATCTTCAAAACAGATCTGCATATTCAAAAAAATATACGTTTATTATGAGTCTTTGAAATTGCAATGTTTTAAAATTTCAGAATTTTCAATTGAGAATGGTTTAAATCAAAAGAATTTATACTTCAAATGATTTCAATTCAATAGTAAAGATTGAATTAATGATATTGAATTATCAAAATTAATTTTTTTTTATATTTTAAAGATTTATTCTAAACTATAAACATGTCAAATTAATGAACATTAATTGGATCTTAAAAATTGATAGATTTTAAATTGAAAACTGTTAAAATAAAAAATTTATGTTTTAAATATTTTCGATTAAATAGTGTTCTATTTCAAATCTTCGAAACTAAACGACATGTTCGAAAAAAATATATGTTTAATACGAGACACTTTTTAAACCTTAAACGTTCCAAATTAATGAAGCTTCAATTTTAAGTATGAGAAATTCAAGAATTTTAAATTGCATTTTATTGAAGTCGAAGAATTTTCGGTTGCAAATCTATAAAATTGAATTATAAATATTAGATTATAAAAATTGAATAACTTAAAATTTTCGTTTTCAACTACAAACATTTAAAAATGAATTTTCATCTTAAATCTTAAAAGTTGACGAATTTTAAATTCAAAATTGTTAAAATTTTAAAAAAATTGTATTTTAAATGATTTCAATTAAATAGTTTTCAATTTTGAATCTTCAAAACTGAACTACATATTCAAAAAAATATACGTTCAATACGAGACAATTTTAAACACGAAACGTTCAAAATTAATAAAGCTTCAATTTTAAGTCTGAGAAATTCAATAATTTTAAATTTAATTTAATAAATATCGAAGAAATTTCAGTTGAAAATCTGACTGTCGAATTTCAAATTCAAAATAATTGTTAAAATTGAAAAAAAAGATTATATTTTAAATGATTTTAATTAAACAGTTTTTTATTTTAAATCTTCAAAACTGAACTACATATTCTAAATTATATACGTTCTACTTCTACACTTATATGATATAACTCCAAAACTTTGAACGTTCCAAATTAATAAGGCTTCCATTGTCAGTCTTAGAAATTGAAGAATTTTTAATTTCAATACGTTTAAATTAAAGAATTTTCAAGTGCAAATCTATAAAATTAAATTTTCAATATTAAATTATCAAAATTAAATAATTAAAATTTCTAAATCTTCATTTTAAACTATAAACATTTCAAATTATAGAATTTTCAACTTAAATCTTAAAAATTGAAGAATTTTGAATTGAAAAATGTTAAAATAAAAAAAAAATATATTTTTATATATCCATTTCCAAAATTGAAGAGTTTTCAGTTTCAAATCTTCAAACTGAAAATATTTATTTTAACAAAAACGTTCAAAATCACATCATGTTGAACTATAAACATTTAAAATTAATGAATATTCAATTGAAAATTAAAATACTTGAAGAATTTTCAATTGCACATGTTAAAATTGAACAAATTTTCATTTTAAATCATCCAAGTGAAAAAATGTTGAATTTCAAATCTTTAAAACGGAACTACATATTAAAAAAATATACGTTCACTATGAGATGGTTCTAAATTGTGAAAGTTAAAAATTAATAAAACTTCAATTATAAGTCTTAGAAATTAAAGAGTTTTAAATTGCAAATCTTAAAAATTAGACATTTGTAAATTGTAAATCTTCAAAATTGAACTATTACAAAAAAGCGTTCAAAATTGCATAGCTTTAAAATTTAAATATTTATTTGGTGAAAATTTGAATTTATTCATTTAATTATTTTCATATGAATATAATTATAAATATTTTAATAATGTATTTTTTATGCTTCTCCTTAGCAATTTTTTCGATTCCTAAGATCTAGAATTGAAAACTTGACTTTTCATCATCGAAATCATTAAAATTTCAGAATTTTCATTTGTCCATCTTTAGAATTAAAGTGTTTTCAATTGCAATTCTTTAAAATTGAACTTAACAAAAAAAGCGCTCAAATTCACATATTTTTGAACTATAAGCTTTCAAAATTAATGAATATTCAATTGTAAATCTCAAAACATTAAGAATTGTAAATTGAAAATGCCTAAACTAGAATACATTTATATTTTAAACCTTTAAAGTAAACAATTTTCCATTTTAAAACTTCAAAACTGAACTACATATTCAAAAAATTTATGTTTAAAATGAAGTCATTTAAAAATGTAAACATTCTAAATTAATAAATCTCCAATTATAAATCTTAGAAATGGTACAATTGTAAATTTCAAATCTTCAAAATTGGACTGTTGAAAAGAACGTTTAAAATTACATAACTTAAAAATTCAAATATCAAAAATAGAGTAATGTAATTTTTGTGATTTTTCTTCAAAATTTCTTCAATTTGCAATATTTAGAATTTGATACTTGACTTTTGACTTGCAAAATCATCAAAATTTATGAATTTTTATTTCTCAATATTCAAAACTGTAAATTTTTCAATTCTAATTCTTCAAAATTGCTATACATATTTCAAGAAGAATGCCCAAAATGAAATCACTTCAAACTATGAATATTAAAAAGTCATAAATATTCAATTGCAAATATTAAAACTTGAAGAATTTTGAATTAAAAATGCTTAAAGTCGAATAAATTTGTATTTTGAATCTTCAAAATTAAATAATTTTCAATTCGAAATCTTCAAAACTGCAAACTAATGAATCATTGATTGTAAATCTAAGAAATTGAAAAATTGTAAATTGCAAATCTTTAAAATTGAAGAATTTCCCACATCCGTTCCGTCGAACCTGAATAACTTTTTTTGATCCAACCTTTTTGGCCTCGATTCAACAACACTTCTGCTCAGGAGTGAGCCTTTCGACCCTTCCATTCCATACCGCTCCATGTCGCGTTCAGGCGGTGTACAGTGCGACGGTGCGTTTAGGCGGTGTACAGCATCACGTCGGGTTTGGCCGGAAAACAGAACCACGCAGCGTTTAAGCGGTGTAAAATGCCACATCGCGTTTAGGCGGTGTACAATGCCACTTCGCGTTTGGGCGGTGTACAGCGATACGTCGCGTTTAGGCGGTGTACAGCATCACGTTGCGTGTGGCCGGAAAACAGCACCACGCAGCGTTTAGGCGGTTTCCAGTGCCACTTCGCGTTTAGGCGGTGTACAATGCCACTTCGCATTTGGGTGATGTACAGGGCGACGGTGCGGTTAGGCGACGTAGAGCATCACGTCGAGTTTGGCCGGACAACAGCACCACTTCGCGTTTAGGCGGTGTACAATGACACTTAGAGTTTAGGCGGTGTACAGCGCGACGGTGCGTTTAAGCGGTGTACAGCATTACGTCGCGTTTGAAGGAAAACAGCACCACGAAGCGTTTAGGCGGTTTCCAATGATACTTCGCGTTTAGGCGTTGTACAATGCCTCTTGGCGTTTGGGCGGTGTACAGCGACACGTACCGTTTCGTCTCTGTACAGCTCTACGTCACATTTGGTCGCGCATAGCCCCGAGTCCTGTGTTTAACCATAGTACATAGTACCTGGAGCTATAAAGCGACCAAATGCGACATAAAGCTGTACACCGAACAAACGCAACGTGATGCCGTACACCACCTAAACACGACATGGAACGGTTAACATTGAAGGCGTCGAATTTTTTATTTTCGAATAGTGATTTCGATTTCACAGAACGTTTTTTTGGTCTTTTGAAAAATGATTTCTGTACTTCAATCTTAAAATTATATTTTTAAAGTATTATAAATTCAAACATATAATTTAATTCGATAATGAGGCAATAAAAATCAGAAAGTTTAATATTAAAATATGTTTAGAGAATTTTAATATTAAGCTCATATATTTCTACGCTCATCGCATATTTGGAAAGGTCCGATTTCAAATATGCGAATGACATGTAGAGAAATTTGATCGATTAAATGTCATGTAGTAGGGAAAACGCGCTGGTCTGCGATATAAGCGGTGTTTAATCACATGTTGCATCAAACGTGAAATACAATATTTGTGTCGATCAGATATGTTTGACGGACAAATGAAATGTATAATTCAAACAGCAGGATTATGAACAATGTGTAATACATCATGGTATTTATCAAGTTTGGTTTCGTTTAAATAATGTTCGCAATATTTGCAATTTAGACCATACAATTATATTAAAGCCTTATTAATGCATCAACAGATTCTGCTTGTTCTCTACTCTCTAAATTTGAATCAGTAAAATATAACTGATTGTCAGTTAAATTCTACTAATTGCTGTAGCTAGAATTGAGTCACTGACAATTAGTATAATTTTATTGATTAGATTAGTTGAACGAAACTTACTAATTGAATCAGTTATATGTATATACCTGCAATAATATAACTGATTGATCAGTCATAGCTGTATAGAATAAATCAGTTAATTTTAAGATGTTATGTTCCAAATATATTTGCGCACCATTTTTAAATGTATAATTATTTAAAACTTAAAATTTGCTCACACATGTAGTAATTTCTTATTCATTTATTGAAATGAAAATATCAAAATACACTTTAATATTATAAATAATATTGGACTATAAAAAAAAAGCTTAATTCAAAAATTGTTCCCCTATAAATTTATTCTTAGTCTATAATTGATTCACTGCAGTTACGGTATAACTGATTAACTTCAGTTACGGTATTTTTACTGTTAAAATTAGTAAACTTCCGAAAATAACTGATTCATCAATTAAAATAAAGTGTACTGAATGAATTAGTAAATTTTCTACTAATTCAAATTTAGAGAGTAATAGGGCTACAAAATTAATTCTCGGCCCCCAACTTCTACTGATCAGAAATGCAATTTGAATTTCAATAACTCTCCCGCGACTCGTGCATTCTTTAGCGCCATCTTTCAGCTTTAAATCGAGCTATCAAACTGCATTCTACTACGTACACAACCCAACATATCAGTGTAGACGCGACGTGGTAAAAGATTGTACTATTTTGTGCGAAAATTTCTTCTTTTTCTGTTCAAAATTAATGTTTTGATCTGAAAATTTAATTACTTTATTTTTGGTTGAAAAATAATCTTTTCGGTTAAAAATTTAACTATTTGGTTGAAAGTTTGTGCATTTTGATAAAAATTGGACTTTTGGAATTCATTGTGTTTGCGGAACCTCTAAATATAAATAATTGATAATTAGATATTGATATTCGGAAACAATTATTGTTTCCGAAACGAAAAATCTGTATTCATTTATTTGGATTCGAACAAATTTGGGCGTTTTGAGAATGAAAATTTCAAAAACAAAAATTTCCAATCCGTTTTTGGACTAAACTAATGCTGCGAACCCACGTACCTCCTCGGGAAAGTAAGGGTGCGTGGGTTAGCTTTGGAAGATGATAAGGTTGTTACGGCAGAGTCAATCGAAGGCTTGCAGATAATGTTAAGCAGACTGAATACTAGCATGAAGAACATGGGCAGTAAAATTAACTTGCAGGACAAAAAAATTATGGTGCGTGAAGTGAAGTGTCTTGAAACAGTATGCAACATTGCCTTAGAGATGAGAGGATAGAACAAGCTGATAAGTACGTATATCTTGGTAGTTTATTTACTACTGGTAGCGTACTCAGAGGCAGACCGAGGAAATAATGGTGGGAATATATCAATGAGACCCTAAGTCGAAAAAACATAAAGAGCCACAGAAACACAAGTGTTTGCATGAGAAAATGCATGGACTTGAAGTTGTATGCCAGGACAGGAAGGTGTGGCGACAAATAGTTTATGATAAACGTTTGATGTAGAGTGTAAGTGGAGTGAGAGACGGCTGCAATGAAAGACCTTGGATAATAATGGGCCCAGGTGGAGAGCTTCACTTGGTGGATGTGATTAAAGTAAAAATGATGGATTTTACTATCTGACCATCAGCAAACTTGCTCATTTTACTGTGATCTATGAGACATGATGACATAGTAAAGCTCTTCACCTGGGGTGACTGCTAGATACATTGTAACAGATTGTGTAGCAGTATTGTGGAATTCTCGTGTTTGAATAACCAACACAAAAATTCTAGAACCATCTTAAGCCTAAGAGAAAAATGAGATTCCTACTTTTTTTATGCCAGCGTCTTTCATTTTTTGAAATTTTTATTTTATGCAACGCCCTGATACACTTTCCTTACTTGAAACATTTATAATTAATAAATTACTTCGTGTCATTTCAGAGACGAGAAATCTCGTATTCCTGCAAATCTTAACGCGCAATTTGTTCCAGAAGGGTCTTAATTAATTTGACTTCGCCAAGTGCTAACGTAAGGAGACCATGCCTCGTTGGAGAGACAGAAGGAAATTAATCCTGGGTAGGCATGGTTGAAACGTGGTCAGGACAGGTTGAACCAAATTTCCTAGCGACGATGAATTTGCGGGCACCAGGGTTATGAATAAGAAATTTAGAAACTGAATATCAACGTTCAAATTGTCTTAAGAGTTCATACAAAATTAGGGAGTGCTGAAAGCCTGGGCCGAGGGGAAATCAACTACTAAACATGCGGTCCAACGAGGGTAGATTACCTAGGGTGAGACTTGATTATATACTTAGATGACCCAGTTTTAATTGGCTTAATTCGGATTACAAGTGGGCTAACGTGGATTACATGTCGATTACCGTGAATTGCAAGTGTATTACCTAGGATAAAAAGTGGATTACTACGTATTACAAGTGGATTCGTCGGGTTACACGTAGATCACCTAGGATTATAAGTGGATTACTGCTCATTACAAGTAGATTACATAGGATTACAAATGGATAATCGAGGATTGCAAGTGAATTTTAGTGGATTACCCGGATCAAAAGTGGATTATATAGAATTACAAGTAAATTACTGTAGATTGCAAATGGATTAACTAGGATGACAGGTAGATTACTTTGTATTACAAATGGGTTCCTCAGATTGCAAGTAGATCCCTTGGATTATGAGTGGACTACAGCTAATGACAAGTAGATTACATAGAATTACAAATGGATAACCGTGAATTGCAAGTGAATTTCACAGGATTATCGGGGTCAGAAGTGAATCATATAGAATCACAAGTAAATGAATGTAGATTGCAAGTGGATTACTGAGGATAACAAGTGGATCACTTGGTATTACAAGTGGGTTCCTCGGGTTACAAGTAGATCACGAAGGATTATACGTGAATTACTGCTCATTCCAAGTGAAATAACTAGGATTACAAACGAATTCCCGTGTATTTAAAGTGGATTGCAGTGGATTATCCGCCATCAAAAGTGGATTACATAGACTCATTACAAGTGGGTTCCTTGGGTTACAAGTAGATTACTAAGGATTTCCAATGGATTAGCGTGGATTGCAAGTGAATTTCAGTGGATTATCGGGTTCACAAGTGGATTATATAGAATCACAAGTGAATTACTGTAGATTGCAAGTGGATTACCTAGGATAAAAAGTGGATTACTTTGTATCGCAAATGGGTTTCTCAGATTTCAAGTAGATCCCTTGGATTATGAGTGGATTACTGCTAGTTACAAGTAGATTACATAGGATTACAAATGGATAACCGTGGATTGCAAGTGAATTTCAGTGGATTATCCGGTTCACAAGTGGATTATATAGAATCACAAGTAAATTACTGTAAATTGCAACTGGATTACCTAGGATGCCAGGTGGATTACTTTGTATTACAAATGGGTTCCTCAGATTGCAAGTAGATCCCTTGGATTATGAGTGGATTATTGCTAGTTACAAGTAGATTACCTAGGATTACAATGGGATTACCGTGGATTGCAAGTGAATTTCAGTGGATTATCGGGTTCACAAGTGGATTACATAGAATCACAAGTAAATTACTCTAAATTGCAAGTGGATTGCCGAGGATAACAGGTGGATTACTTCGTATTACAAATGGTTTCCTCAGGTTGCAAGTAGATCCCCTGAATTATAAGTGGATTACTGCTAATTACAAGTGGATTACATAGGATTACAAATGGAGAACCGTGGGTTGCAAGTGAATTTCAGTGGATTATCCGCCTCACAAGTGGATTATATAGAATCCCAAGTAAATTACTGTACATTACAAGTCGATTACTAAGGATAACAAGTGAATTACTTCGTATTACAAGTGGATTCATCGGGTTACAAGTAGATCACCTAGAATCATAAGTGGATTACTGCTCATTACAAGTAGATTGCCTAGGATTACAAATGAATTACCGTGGATTTCAAGTGGATTGCAGTGGATTATCCGCGATCACAAGTGGATTATATAGAATCATTACAAGAGGGTTCCTTGGGTTACAAGTACATCGTCTAGGATTATAAGTGGATTACTGCTGATTGCAAGTAGATTACCTAGGATTACAAATGGATGACCGTGGATTGCAAGTGAATTGCAATGGATTATCCGCAATCACGACTGGATTATATAGAATCACAAGTTAATTACTGTAAATTACAAGTGGATTACCGAGGATAACAGGTGAATTACTTCGTATTACAAATGGTTTCCTCAAGTTGCAAGTAGATCCCCTGGATTATAAGTGGATTACTGCTAATTACAAATAGTTTACCTAGGATGACAAATTGATTACCTTGGATTGCAAGTGATTTTCAGTGGATCAGCCGGATCACAAGTGGATTATATAGAATCACAAGAAAATGAATTTAGATTGCAAGTGGATTAATGAGGATAGCAAGTGGATTACTTGGTATTAAAATTGGTTTCCTTGGGTTACAAGAGGTAAGTAAATTAACCAGGATTACAAATTAATTACCGTGGATTGCAGTGGATTATCCCCGGTCACAACTGGATTATAAAGAATCACAAGTAAATTACTGTAGATTAAAAGTGGATTACCGAAGATAACAGGTGGATTACTTCGTATGACAAGTGGGTTCCTCGGGTTACAAGTAGATCACCAAGGATTATAAGTGAATTACTGCTGATTACAAGTAGATTTCCTAGGATTACAAAATGATTGCCGTGGATTGAAAGTGAATTTTAGTGGATTATCCATTACATTACTGATGATTTTAGCCATATTACATACTAAAAGTGGATTAATGATGATTACGAGTAGATTACCTAGGCTTAAAAATGGATTACCTCGGATTGCAACTGAATTACAGTGGATAATCCGCGATCGCGATTGGATTATATAGAATCACGAGTAAATTACTGTAGATTACAAGTGGATTACTTCGTATCACAAGTGGATTCCTTGGGTTACAAGTAGATCACCTGGGATTATAAGTGGATTACTGCTGGTTACAAGTAGATTACCTAGGATTACGACTGAGTTGTCTAGAATTGCAAGTGGATTAATTAGAATGACAAGTGCATTGCAATCAACTGGATTATCGAGGATGACACTTAGGTGACCTAGGATTATGAGTGGATTGCTGTGGGTTGCAATTGGATTAAATAGGATTACAAAGGAGTTACAATAGGATTACCTCGTATTCAATGATGATAACTTAGCACGACCAATAGATAACGTAGGATTATAAGTGGATTACTATTAATTATATGGCCAACGGCCATGCCACGCTGAAAAAACCAGTTCTCGTCAGATCACTGAAGTTAAGCAGCGTTGGGCGCGGCCAGTGCTTGGATGGGTGACCATTCGAGAATACTGTGTGCTGTTGGCATATTATGGGTGTGGTGGGCCCAAACTTGTAGTTATTTATTATAACTACAACAAAACTATCCACCTAGAAACACTACCCGAATCGGGTAGTGTCACGCCTACCCTGAAAGGGAAATGGCTTAATGGTATACTATACATATAGGTTACACAGGATTACAAGTGGATTATCAAGAATCACAAGTGGCTCATCTGGGATTATAAATCGATTTCAGTCAGTAAAAAGTGGATTGTATATGATGACAAATATATGACAACGGATTTTCTAGGATTACAAGTGGATTACCTAGAATTACAAGTAATTCTCTATGACTAAAAGTGGATTATTCAGAAGTGAAGGTGGGTTACAATTGGATTACTTAGGATTACTCTAGATTATGAGTGAATTACTTCGGAATACAAGTGGATTGCTTCGTATTGCAAACAGAGTCTTGCTGAATTCAAGTAAATTCTTTTGGATTACAATTGGATTATAAATGTATTGATGTGGATTATCCAGCATTGCAGTTAGATTACTCTAGATTACCCAGAATTATAAGTTGATTACTGTAGATTACAAGTGAATTATATGGGATTTTCAAATATTACAAGCGGATTATCGTGGATTACAAATTGATAGCTTAGGATCATAAGTATGTTAGTGCGGATTCTAAGAGGATTAGATATGATTACAAGTAAATTACGGTGGATTACAAGTAGACTGCAGCGGTTCAACAGTGAATTACCCATGATTACCAATGGATTACTCAGGATTGCAATTGCATTACTGTGAACGAAAAGTGAGTTTCTTCGTAATACAAGTAGATCACCCAGGATTATAAGTGTGATCATGTTGATTATAAGTAGATTACCTAGAAATACAAGTGGATTACCTGATATAACAAGTGCATTGTCTAGAATTACAAATGGATTACAATGGATTATAGTTGATTATTCGCGATTTCAAGATGATTATATAGAATGAGAAGTGGATTACTGTAGATTACAAGTGTATTTTTCAGGATTGCAAGTGGATTAACTAGAATTACAAGTGGGTTCTCTACAACTGCAAGTGGATACATCAGAATTGAAAGTAGATTGCGACTGTACATTTAAACTGGAATAATTCCTATTACAACTATATCTATAGTGGGGGATAACAATTTAATTATCTCGTATTACAAGTGGATTACTTCGGACGAGAAGTATATATGATAGTGGATTACTGCTGGTTACAGATAGTTTACCTGGGATTTAAAGTAGATTATCTAAGATTACAAGTTGATTACTTAGGATTACAAGTGGATTACCTAGGATTACATGTGGATTATCTAGGATTGTAAATCGGTTACTGTGAATCACATGTGGATTATGTTGGATTACTGGTAGATTATTTAGGATTATAAGAGGATTCTTCAGGATCAAAAGTGCATTATTTAGAATTACATGTGGATTGTAATCCACCTGTAATCTACAATTAGATTTCTTAGGATTCGAAGTGGATAACTGCAGATTACAAGTGGATAATAAATTATTGCTGGTAGATAACTGTGGATTATAACTACATTAAATAGGATTACAAGAATTTTCCTGCGGATTACAATTGGATTACTAAAGGTAAGTCGAGGGATAATTTAAAAAAAATTGCTTTAACGATTTTAGCTATAAGAAAATTTACTTAAAAAATTGAAAATATTACAGTTGTATAGAATGTTTTCCTCGAAGTAAGGCATGATTTATTGAAATTTAACCATTTGTCAAGAATTGTTAAGAAGGGATATTAAGCAAAAATTTAATTGAAAAAAACTTGTTTGTAGAATTAAAAAAAAATAATTGAAAATAACTATTTTTATTTAAAATGAAATCTTTAGCAATAAAATTTTAATTCTTGAAATCATGGAAAATCAATTTTTCAGAGAGTTGATTTTTAGCACAACTACTGATATAATCATGAGTGGAAAAAGGTTCAAAAGATCTAATTATCGTAAAAATTACTTTCATAAAGTTTTGAAGTAAGCATTTTAATAAATTAAGGACGATAAAGGCTAAACTCACTTTCAGTCTTATTATGCAAGATTATAGTCCTAACGTTGTTCGACTAGATGATTAATGACCATGAAGTTGACCGGAAGTCGTTAAAAGCTCTATAGATTGCACTCTCCTTATCGCACTTGCCAAGGTGTTTTGGATTGAAGAGATATATAATCAAATTCGAAATTATTAATCAAAGATAAATTAGCTTTTTAATTGCTCAATCTTAAATTTTGAATTATATCTTTAATATCTATAAAAACCGCTGTAAAGTACTTTTTACGTGTTCATTGTTTCCGAGAGTAATCATAAAAAGGACCCTGATAGTCGGTCCTAGTTAAAGAGATATTCGCGTTTTTCTACGTCAGGATGAAAATGATTATATTCGGGCTTAAGTGGGGATGATAGTAAAACCAATAAAAAAGGCGAATGATTTATCCGTTTGATTGAAGGATAAGAACAGGCTAGAGCTAAATGCGGAAAAGTCCAAGGTTATGGTCTTCAGAAAAAGAGGTGGAAGGGATAAGGGAGGGGAGTGGAAGGGAAAGGCGGTGCAGGAGGTTAAAGAGTTTGTGTACTTGGGCTTCTTGTTTCGGAGAAATGGGGGAGTGGGTGGTCACGTAAAAGAGAGAATGAGGAGGGCAAATGTGGTGATGAGGCAGGTGTGGGGGTTGGGAAAGAAGTTATTCGCAGATGATTTTGGAAGGGGAATGCAATTGTTTGACTCACTAGTGATGAGTGTGCTATTGTATGGAGTACAGGTGTGGGGGTGGAAGGAAAGTGAAGAGGTAAATAGGACACAGGAGAGGTATGTAAAGTGGATACTGGGGTTGGCATGGAACACGCCTAATTATATTGTCAGGAGGGAGACGGGAAGAACGAGTGTAGGGATTCTAGCCGTGAGTCGGGCGTGTGAATATGAAGAGACATTTTTGGAAGAGGGGGGAAGTAAGCTGGTCAGGGAGTGCTGGTGAGAGAAGGAGAACAGGAGAGGAGGTGGGAAAATGGAGGTTGAACGGGAAAGGTATTTTAGAACGAATGGTCTGCAGATGGATGAAGTGAGAAGGATGCACGAGGACGGAAGGAAGGTATATGAGTTGTTTAAGAAAAACGGCATGGAGCGAGAGAAGACAACAGGGTAAGAGAGAATAAGAGAGTCAATGTGTAACGGGAACTATATGTGGATTATGGCAAGGGCGAGAGCGCAATATTTGTTTGAGAAAGGAGAGAAGGGAAGTCCGGAGCTTATAGCGAGGATGAGATGTGGGTGCATGAAGGGTTTTAATAGGTTCTGGCTCTCTAAGGAGGAGAGTATGTGTAAACTGTGTGGGAAAAGGGGATGCAAGAGTGGAGCACTGTTTGGAGGAGTGCGTAGAGGTGGAAAAGAGTGGGATAAGCATGGATGTATTGATGCATGAAAGGGGGTAAAAAAGGGCAGTAGCATGGTTAAAGGGAGTGTTGGGTAAGATGGAGAAGAAGAGAAGGAATGACGAAGAGGAATGTAGAAGGAAAGATTGTAAATATAAGAGGAAGTAGATATAAGTATACTGTAAATATTGTAAATAGTAGATAAGTATTAGGAGGCAGAAGCAGAGTTTAGCAATGCGATAAGAGCGAGCGGCATTGAAGATAAGGTGTGGATGGATGTTAGTTTTAATGGTTAGTTTGAAGAAAATTCTGTAAAAAAAATTGAAGTGTAAGCAAGTCAATTTTGTAAGGCCAGCAGGCTGAAAAGTAAACGTTCATCTAGTAGAATCAATACTGAATATTTTGACTCTGTAAACATTAATGTGACCACAAAAAAAATGTTTGGTTTCCTGAGGGAAATTATAGGAAGGGAAATAGGGAACGTGAAACGAAATGAGGAGTGGAGAAAAATTACGCGAAATGAGAGGAGTGAAAGTAGGCGAAATGAGGAAAAGGAAAGTTGATGAAATGAGGGGAAGAGAATGAGGGAAATGAGAGGAGAGGAATAATTGGAGGAAAAAAATAAGAAAGTAGGGGTGGAAGGTAGGCTGTATAAGGGAAGGGTAGATAAGGGAAGGGAAAATGGGGGGTTAAACGCAGGGAAAATTAGGGAAAGGGTAGTACGTGGAAGTGAGTTTAGAAGAAGCATGGTAACTAAGGTTACATGAGAGGAAATGCATGAGTCAGCGTAGGGGAAGTAATATAATTGAGGGGAGAGGAACTAACTTAAGTGAGGCGAATTCAGGTGGAAGGGTAATTGAGGGGAAATTAAGGGAGGAAAAGTAGGGAAGTTAGGAGAAATGATAAAAGGGGTAGTGAGGGGAAACCAGGAGAGGGGAATTAGGGAAAGCGATGGAAAATTCGCGGAGGGTAAAAGATGGTGAATGTTGGAGGTAGTTGGGGAAGTGAGGGTAGAGCTCTTAGGAAAGTGCGGATGAACAGGGAAGATGAATTAGAGGAAGAAGCCGTGGACTGGAGGAGAAGCGAATTTCGAGGTGAGATTATGATAGATTACTCCGCTTAAACTAGATTCACTCGGGTTTTCAAGAAGAGATTACTTTTGAAGAAAATTGTTGAATTTTCAACATAATTGATGAAATTTAGACCAAATAGTTGAAGTTTCAATTGAAGAAGATTAATTTTCAACTGTAATAATGATTGTTCAGCTTGAATAGTTTGATTTTCAATTCAAAAATAAATTTCAAACCAAAAAAAAAACGATTTTTCCACAGAAAAGTAAAATTTTCAACCAAAGAGATGATTTATCAACTAAAATGAGGAATCTACAATAAAAAATGACTTTTGAACAAAATCATGAAAAATTGTAAAAAGTAGGTACATAATTTTTAACCAAATAAAATAAATTCACAACCGAAAATGTAATCGGTAACAAAAAAGCAGTGGAATTTTGTACGAAGTAGATTGGTTTTCACACGGATAATGAAATTTACAGCAAAAAATATGAATTTTCAACCAAGAAGAAATTATGCTCCCGAAGAAGACGAATTATTCTAACAAGTAGGCGAGTATTCAACTGAAAAAGATGAATTTTCAGCCAAATATAATAATTGTCAACAAAAAAATAAACATTTTCCATTAAAAAAAAATTTTGTTACCCAAAAAACAAATTTTCAATAAAATAGGTACATTTTTAACCAAAGAGATCAATTTTCAACTGAAGTGATAAATTTTCAACAAAAAAAGTTGTGTGTTCAACTGAAAAAGATAAATATACAATAAAAAATATAGAGTAGCTTAATTTTCTGTTAAAAAGAATGATTTTCCAACCAAAAAGGTGATATTTAAAGCAACAAAAATTAACTTTCTAAAAAAAATGCGAGCTTTTAACAAAATATAGTTAAATTTCAGTTAAACAAATTTCAAATCTTCCAGTCAATTTGAAAATTATTTAATTTTCGATCAAATAGTTAGAATCACAGTTAAAAAAATTCATTTTTAAGGAAGAAAAAAGAATTTCAAGAATATAATTTAATTTTCAACCAAAACATTTTTACCTAAAGTCAAGAATCTACTATCAGAAAAATTATTTGTTAATAAAGTAGGTCAAATATCAACCAAGTAGTTAAATTTCTAACTATAAAGGTAAATTAACAACTAAATATTAAACAGTTAAGTTTTCAGTTGAAAAAATAGATTCCGAAAGAAAAAAAATAATGTTCAACAATGTAGTTAAATTTTTGACCGAAGAAGAGATTTTTCTATCAAAATAGTTGAATTTTCAATCCAAAAAGACGAAATTTCAATATAAGTGTTGAATTTTAACAAAAAAGTGACTTTTTAACAAAACTGTTCCATTTTCAACAAACCGGATTCACTTTTCACGAAATTGTTCAATTTTAAACCAAAATCGTGAATTTTCAACGGAGAAGAATAATTTTCTACCGAAAAAGACGAATTTTCAACAAAATGCATGAATGTTCAACCTGAATTACTCAGAATTATTTGGATTACAACGGATTATTTTGGATTACTTCGGACTACAAGTGGATTACCCTGGAGTAGAACTATATGACTACCTATTACAATTGGATTGCTTAGGATTACAATTGGATTAAGACGGATTACAAGTGTAGTACGCCGGTTTACAAGGCGATTACTTCATATAGAGTAAAACGGGGCGAGGCAGCCAGTGGGGCGAGGCAGCCAATTTCTTCTTATTCCCACAGCGTTAATTGAAATCGCGCGCCTTCGTAATGTAATTTCGGTTAGGTTAGACCGCTCTGCTTGCCGAAAGTTGAGCTTCGTGACCGTCGAAGTTTGTAAAAAGCAGCATCATTTGTGAAAAACTACTAGCGGAAGGAACATTTTCTTGATTTACGTTTGTTTATCCTTCGTGTGTAGGTTGTGTAAAAAAAGTTAAGTAACTTTTTTCCTCAGTAGAATGTAGTGCTTAACACGATGGAATGGTTAGTTTTTTGATATTCAAAATAGTTTATAGGTTTTAGAAACTATAATGGGCGACCTACGTCAAAATGCCACGAGGCAATTTTGTAGCCAAAGAATCAAGCTTTCTAACGAACACATACATTTTTTCATATGATTTCGAACAACTGCTCTGCACGCCAAAATGTGGCGTCTTGGCTGCCTTGCCCCGTTCTACTCTAACAAGTGTATTACTTAGAAATACTGGTGGATTACGCAGGATTAGACTGGAAAACCAGATTGGGTAACCCAACGCCTAATTTTACCGAACTGTCTGGTAATCTTTATACACTAGATTCTTTTTTACTGAATCGCGAATTAAGTTATAATGAATTGTTATTAATAATTGCTTCCTTATAGAGGGAGGTTTGTAATAACCTAAATTTTTAAATATAATTTTTTGAAATATTTTGATATAATCTGACTTCAGGAAATTGATTTTTTTTAAATGTCCCTGTATATGTAACTTTTTTGATATTCAAAATACAACAGTACGATATCAAGCGTATTTGTTCGCGTCTCTGAGACGCATCGATCGACCTATTGAGAAACCTTTTAAAAATGACCACTACCGATTTATGAAGTTTAAAAAAAAAATGATTTGTTCTGTTTATATGAAAAAAAACTTTTTTGATATTCAAAACACGACAATATTACATGTAGAGTATTTGTTCGCGTCCTTGAGAAGCATCGATTGACCTATTGGTGAACCTTTTATGGCTGACCAGTACCGATTTAGAAAGTTTACACAAAATGTGTGTATTCTGTTTGTATGAGAAAAACTTTCTTTATATTAGGAGTGCTACTGTACTGTATCTGACATGTTTGTTTCCGTCTTCGAGACACGTCGAATGACCAGTTGACAAACCTTCTATAACCTTAAAGATCTAGCAATACAGATTTATAAATTGAAAAAATATATTGTTTATCTTGTTGATATAAGAAAATCTTTTTTCATATTGGGAATACAACTATAATGTAGATAATATATTTGGTCGCGTCTGCAAGACGTATCGATTGACAAAATTAAGAACTTTCCATGATCTACCATAACCTACCAATATCGTTTTCAAATTTTTCGACAAACTTAGTTTTATTGTTTATGAGAGGATTTTTTTATATTGAGAATATAACAGTACTATGAACATTCGATGTAATTGTTTGCGTCTTTGAGACGCGTGGATTGATCTTTTGACGAACTTTCGAAGACCATTATTGATTAATCAACAGCTACTCAAAAAGTTTTAAGCAAATTTACATTGTTTCTAAGAGGTTTTAATTTGAAATATGAAACTACCGTAGGGTAAAAAGTTGGTTATTGTAACAGAACACATCATCTAATATGTTGGTGGGCCCTCTGATTTTCTGAGAATAAAATTTTCGGAAAGACAGATACATAAGCTTGAAAAATATTTAAAGTATCCATTTTTTTATTTTTTTAGGGAAAACCTCCTTCTAATAGGAAGCAAATTTATTTAATACTAATGAGAAATCAAAATGCTCATCAAATGAGCACAAATAAATAAACCCATAGTGAATACCTCCATATTACTTCGCAGCCGTATTTTGTATTTTTACATATAATATTACCTAAAATATTACCAAAAAGGGGATGCACTAGTCGTCCCGAATTTCGGGACGTCAAGACGCTTAGTTAATAATAATAATAATAATAATTAAGAGCCGTGAATTTCAAATGTTTAAAATTTACGAATTTTAAGTTCAAAGTCGTTAATATTGAAGAATTTTTAGTTGTAAATTTTCAAAATTAAACTATGAAAAATATTTTGAAAATTACATTCCTTTAAAATATAAGTATGAATGATGGAATAATTTGCAAATCCATATTCACATTTGAAATTTCATCACTTTGGAAGCTTTAAAATTCAAAACTCCTGACTTTTGATCTTCAAAGTCATCACAATTTAGGAACTGTTATTTATACATCTTTCAAAATTAATGAGTTTTTAATTATGAATGTTCAAAATAGAAGAGTTTTAAATTGCAAATCTTTAAAATTCAAGAACTTTTCATTGTGAATCTTCACAACTGAACTACATATTTGAAAAAATATTCAAAATTACATACCTTAAGATACAAAATCTTGAAAATTGAACGAATTTTAATAATTTAAAATTGAAATATTTCAAAAAATCTCAATAATAGACATTAAATATTGACGAATTTTCAATTGAGAATCTTAAAAATTGAATAAATCTCAATTTTAAATATTCCAAATTGCAGAACTGTGAATTGCAAATCTTTTAAAATTGAAAACATAAAAACTGCATATCGCTAGGATTGAAGAATTTGAATTCTAATTCTTTGAAATTGTAAAACTTTGAATCGTAAATCTTAAAAATTTAAGAGTCTTTAATTTTTTTAATTTACGATTTAAAAATTATGCGGGTTTCAAGTTTTACAATAAAAAATGCTATCACTTGAATGATTTGCATTTCAAATTTCATCAATTTGGCAGATTCATATCAAAAAATATTGACTTTTGATCTTCAAAAAAATCACAGCTCAAGAAGAATTGAAGAATTCTAAAGAGTTTTAAAGCGCAAATCGTCAGAATTAAAGAATTTTCCAAATTGAATAATACGTAATTCCGCATTCTATAATTGTCAATTGTACCTCTTCAAAATTTCATAACTTTGACTCGCAAATCTTTTAAAATAGAAGAGTATTTAATTTTGAAAATTTACAATTAAAAATTGAAAAATGAATAGGAATATATATACCATTAAACCATTTCCCTTTCAGGGTAGGCGTGACACTACCCGATTCGGGTAGTGTTTCTAGGTTTTTCTTGTAGTTATAAATAACTACAAGTGTGGGCTCACCACACCCGCGATGTGCCAACAGCACTCATGTCAGTATTCTTGAATGGTCACCCATCCAAGTACTAACCGCGTCCAACGCTGCTCAACTTCAGTGATCTAACGAGAACTGGGTTTTTCAGCGTGGTATGGCCGTTGGCCATAATGGAATAATATTGTTAATATGCAATATTTCACAATAATTATAATTTCATAATTGAATAATAGCTGTAATAACTCCGCTCTTTCATATACTATTTGCCGTGAACGGTGTTCTCTCAAATCACGGCAAGCTAATTTCTGAGGTCCGTAATTCGAAGAGAGCTGTAACTGCGCGTTACGCCGTTTTCCGAATTTCAGCATCCCAATCAACACCGTTAACTGCATTTTCAATAATTAATTAACATTTTCAAACAATTTTCTTTGCAGAAATGAAAAGTTCATATGCAAATTAGTCAAGAACAATACAAACTAGCTGTGAATTCCATCTCGAGTGTTTCCACTTTATTTGTATTTATAAATATGGTGCTCATTTCACGAGCACGTTGCTTCCCGTTAGCAAATGTATTTGCTTCCTCATAGAGGAAGCATTAGTTATTTTGTTCAATAATGGACAAACCAAAGTCTTTATTTTGATCATTGGTGATTTTTTTGAATAATAGACAAATCAAAGTCTTCATTTTGATCAAGTTAAAAATGGAAATTTACAAAAAATTCAAAATTACAAAATAATACAAAAAAATTGTCAAGTATAAAGACAAAGCAGACAAATCAAATTTTGTATTCGAAATGATAATTTTTAGAGCTGGAAAAGGAAAGGGAACAGTTCTGTCGCACCCTATCCCTTTCCCAGCTTTATGATTTCTGTACAAAAATTGTTAGAATTATTCCATTTGAAAATTTATGATCAAAAAGTCTTTTCCATTCATGCGTGAACTTTGAATTATGTCGATGAAAAAAGTTTTTCTGTTTGAAACAGATGATTCAAATATTATAAATGAGCGTAACTTCCTTAATCTTCAATAAAGTGTATTAATATTATAGATCAATCGATTTGCCTCGAATCAAAGAATCTTTTCCGTTCCTACATCAATTTGAATTATGTTAATGAAGAAAGTTTTATTATAAAAAACCGTGTTTTTAAGTATTATGCATTACCATAGCATCCTTACACTTCAATAAAATGCATCAATGTTATAGGTCAATCGATTCATCTTAAATCAACACAACTCTTCTATTCTTGTATTAACTTTAAATTATGAGAATGACAAAATTTTTACTATAAAAATCGATTTTAAAAATATATAAAATACCACAACTTCCCTACTCTTTAATAAAATGTATCAACATTGTAGGTCAATTGATTCGCCTCGAACGAAGGAATCTTTTATATTCTTGCATCAACTTTGAATTATGCTAATGAAAAAAGTTTTACTATAAAAAACCGATTTTTAAAATATATAAATTACCATAACTTCCCTACTCTTCAATAAAATGTATTAATATTACAGATCAATCGATTTGCCTCGAATCAAGGAATCTTTTCAGTTCTTGCATCAATTTGAATTATGTTAGTGAAAAAAGTTTTACTATAAAAAACCGTGTTTTCAAATATTATGCATTACCATAGCATCCTTACTCTTCAATAAAATGTATCAATTTTATTGCTCAATCGATTTATCTTGAAACAACACAACTTTTATATTCTCCCATCAACTTTCAATTATGAGAATGAGAAAATATTTACTACAAAAATCGATTTTAAAAGTATATAAAATACCATAACTTCCCTACTCTCCAATAAAATGTATTGATATTGTAGGTCAATAGATTCGTCTCGAACCAAGAAATCTTTTATATTCTTGCTTCAACTTTGAGCTATGTCGAAGAAAAAAGTTTCAGTATGAAAAACCGTATTTTCAAATGTTCTGCATTACCATAGCTTCCTTACTCCTTAATAAAATGTATTAATATTTTAGTTCAATTGATTCGTCTCGAATCAATACATCTTTTCTGTTCTTGCATCGACTTTGAATTATGTTGAAAAACAAATTTTTACTATAAGAAACCGATTTTCAAAATATATAAATTACCATAACTTCCCTACTATTTAATAGAATGTATTAATATTATAGGTCAATCGATTCGTTTCAAACCAAGGAATCTTTTATATTTTTGCATCAACTTTGAATTATGCTAATGGAAAAATGTGTACTATAAAAAAACGATTTTTAAAATATTACTGAGTGCTAAAAAAAATGCAATGAATATTTTTCAAAATACTTTAGTCAGTTTCAAGATATTAGTGGTGAAAATAAGCCCTCCAAATTTCATCAATTTATCATTTTTAAATTGAGGGCGGTTTAAATAAATGAATTTAAAAATTTTGGAAAATGTTACCATTACGAAGCTTCCTCTATGAGGAAGCAAAAAGTTTGGAAAATGAGTTAGAATCCGCGATAGACGCGAATAAAGATTCGAACAGTTTTTATCGATTCTCTCGGCTTCGTTCATTTTACAGTTAACGGTGTTCTTCCAAATCACGGCAGCTAAGTTATCTGAAATTTAACAAATACATATTCTACGTAATACAAATTACATCTTAAAGTGACTACTTTCTTCATTTAATCGCAATAAACTATTAGGGTTTATGAAATGCCAGACAAATAACACTCATAACATTCTCATTAGGAAGCGTGACTAAATTGAAAATAAAAAAAACAGAGATGTAGAAAGAGCGACGGACAACAGCATTGTTTGCGAGCACATAAACCTCTGTTAGAAATCCCGGAATGAAGTACATATATCTCGCTCTATGTTATGTACCTTGCGGCTACTGCTTCCATAATAGCTCCCGAACGTGTCCCCTTACGGCCAAATAAGTTAATAAACCCAGACCTAGGGAATTCCGTCCCATATATTTGCGAATATGACTCTACTTCAGATGACGATAATTGAAAAAGGACAACGAGAAACCTTTTGTAGTGAACATTTCGACAGTAGGGACGACCTACCTTAATGTTTAAGTATGGCCGTGCGGACACATAGACCGCACCATAATACTGATACGTGGATCCCTAGTTTTATTTTTGTTTTATTAATAATGTGATTATTAATAATAAAAGTTGATAACATTTTTTAATTTATAACTCCTTCAAATCTCCCTTCATATACTTGTATGAGTGAGATAACCAAAATTTATTTACTTATTTAATTATATATACATGTAAGTATACAGCGGTCTGTGAGATCTCAGGTCCATGTTAGTGTAAAAATGTAATCATGTCCATACTTAAAGGTTAATATGGCTAGGATTTTGTAAAGAGAAGCCAGATGACTTCGGGGCATACATTCAAACTCGTCTGTAAGGTTTTTGGTTTTTTGCAGATTTCTACTTCTCTGACAAAATTTTTAGGCGAATGCGAGCGCTTCCAATAAAAATCTGACTCCAGAAGGTATGGGATTCAGCGTGATCTTATTTTAATACAGGGTTCACGCTCTTTCCCCTATTTTCCCCTTTCTCCTTTCTCCTTTTTTTAATAAAGAATAAGTCCTTTTTCCTCTGTTTTCAAGGAATTTTTTCTTTTTCCGCCTTTTATTGTTTTTTCAATTGAATGCGGACGGAATTAAAAGAACTTTTTGATTTTTTTGAAATTTTTGAATTTTTCTGTTTAATTAAAAAATCTGCTATTATAGTTTTGGTTCAGGATCCATCTCTTTTGGCTAAACATTCTACTATTTAATCAAAGATTTAACTAGTATTTTAGAAGTTTTTCTTTTCTTTGAAAATCAGTATTTTTAAATACAAATTTAGCTATTTCATTGTTGATTGAAAATTGATCGTTTTTAGTAGAAAATTCAAATATTTGGTTGAAAGTTAATCTATGTTGTTGTCAATGCGTTGAACGAATTTGCTCAAAATTAATTTCATTAGTTGAAAACCTATCTCTTTGATTATAAATTTAACCATTTCAGAGAAGATTTGCCTTTTCAAATCAAAAATTGAACTCTTTGGTTGAAAATTCTATCATTTTGGTAGAAAATTAAACTTTTTTGACAAAAATGATTATTTTAGTTAAAAATTCTTATTTTCAAGTATAAAATTCAACTTTTCGTAGATAATTCCCCTTTTTGGCTTTAAAATTTCACAATTTGGTTGAAAAATTTTCTCTTTGTTAAAGGTAAAATCTTTCTTGGTTGAAAATGCGTCTCTTTTCGTAGATATTTTTTTCTTTTTGTAAGTACAAACGTTTGGTTGAAAATTAATATGTTTTCGTTAAAATATTGACTATTATATTTTTCCATGACAATTCGTCTTTCTTCTTTAAAGACTATTTTTGATTAAAAACTAAAATCTTTTGTTGCTTAAAATATTAACTATTATATTTTGGGTTGAAAACTATTTAATTAATTAATTAGTTGAAGATTCAACTTTTTGCTTGATGTTACACTTCTTTTTTAAATTCGTATTTTCTATAAAAAATTCGTCCCTCTAGATTGAAAATTCATCTTTTTTGGTACAAAAGTTCTTGGTTGAAAATTCACTTGTTGTCGAAAAAAATGTTTTTTGTTGGCTTGAAGACTTGACCTTTTGTTAGAAAATGTAACTGTTTGTGGTTGCATTTTATTCATTTTTTGAAAATTCGAAAATTTAAAAAAAACTTATCTCTTTTGCGAAAAATCACTCATTTGCGACGTCACCCTGGAGGGTTCGAGGGATGTACTTCCGAAAAGACCTTTTAGATTCTAGCTGAACGCACTAAAATAATTTTCGGACGCAGATCAATATAAATTAGGTTATTAATAATTTTTACATTAAAATCTTTTTCTTTTAAATCTCGGAAAACATTAATTTTAGAAAAAAAACTGTCGTCCACAAAAGTCGTAGATCTTTTCGAAACAGATATTTCTTGTATTCATACTTTTTTCTAAAATTAATATTCTTCGAGAAAAATGACAGAAATGTTGTAAAAGGGGTTCGGCCGTTGGAAGAGGGGTTCGGCGTGAGTGGGTGGAGATGGTTTGGTTCATAAACACTCACACCGACCTCCTTTATTAACGGCCAAAGAAAAAACACGCGTCCTAATCTTGGGCATTCTAAGTAGCCCCCCCCCCTCTCCTCCCACTCTTCAGGCCGACCCCTTTTCCAACGTTCCCTTTTTCAGCAAAAAATCTGAAAATTTATTTTCATTATTTTTCTCGAAAAATATTAATTTTAGAAAAAAAGTACACTGAGCGAAGAATTCCCGTGTAGTTCGGTTTCACACCCCAATAGTTCGGGTGCTTTCTGTTTTTTTCTGTTTCACACGAAGGTTTGGCGCGCTTGCAGTACTGAGACGTGCGATCACCGCAACCATTCGGGTGCTCACCTGAAACAGCAGCAACCGAAGTGGTGGGGCGCCCGCCCGAATAGTTGGGGAGCTTGCATGAATGATTCGGGAGATTCGAGTCGTCAACCGCGTTGGATGTTGCGCGTTCGACGTTTGCGCATGTTCGCTAATGGCCGCAGCTGATGAACATCAGGCTCTGCCCCAATGTCACTGTTTCTAGTTTATGTCGATTTTATTGTTCATGTGCGAGATGTCAGTGGAATAAAGTGTAACTATTTATCTGGTTTTCCTTTGGATAATCAGTACCAAAGTTAAGAGAAATATAAAACATTATTCTTTGCTTGCACATGAGTCGAAAAATCAAATCATTAGCGAACATGCACAAATGTCGAACGCGCAACATCAACGCGGTTGACCACTCGAATCTCCCGAATCATTCATGCAAGCTCCCCAACTATTCGAGCGGGCGCCCCACCACTTCGGCCGCTGCTGTTTCAGGTGAGCACCCGAATGGTTGGGGTGATCGCACGTCTCAGTAGTGCAAGCGCGCCAAACCTTCGTGTGAAACAGAAAAAAAGAGAAAGCACCCGAACTTTTGGGGTGTGAACACGAACTACACGGTAATTCTTCGCTCAGTGTATGAATATAAAAATTATGTGTTTCGACCAGATCGACAACTTTTATCAACAACATTTTTGTCGAAAATTAATATTTTTCGAGATTTTGGAAAAATTTTTTTTTTTAAATTATTAATCACTTAATTTAAATTGATCTGCGCCAAAAATCCTTTAATTGCGTTCAACTAAGGTCTAAAAGGAACCCCTAGGCAAAGTATTAGGTCAATATTCTTGGGTGAACTTTTCAGAAGTATACCCGGATTCAAACTTTGTCTGATAATGTGTGAAAGAGAAGGCGAAGGTTGAAAAAAGTTTTCAAAAAAGCGTGACATAAATTTTGAACAACCCTTTTTCCTTAGTGCAAGAATGAAGTTCAATTGAAAACTGACATGCATTTATCAGAGTTTACTATCTGAACCTTTATTTCTACTAATTTATCAAGTTCATAGAAAGATAGATGTGAGCCACCATTCACTTAATTAAAAATCTTATTTGTAGAAACTGTCTGGCGTTTCATAACTTCTGAAGAAGTTCTGTTTCAACAAAAATATACAAAATTCATAGAAAATATTATTTCAAAGCTTTAACAATTCTAAATATAAATTCAGCACCCTTAATTTTCCCTTCTAGCTGTAAAAAATAAACCGATTGTAATTTGAATTTGATGTTTAAATCGATTTGTCTGAATCACGGAAATTGGTGAAAGGTGAAGCAATCGTATTCAAATAAAACCCTTCTCCACGTCATGAGTCCTTTATTTCGAAGGAAAAGAGAGTTGAGAGACCGGATATGGATTCTTAGCAAGCGAGAGCAGCGGAACGATCGGAAGTTTCTTTTTTAACCTTAATACTTTCTCGATAGAGTCCAAGTATAATAACTGCTGATTTATGTGCTCGCTGTCGGGGCAAGTTCTTTCAAAACTATGATGCATTTGGTGCCCATCCATCATTCAGACTCATCGATGTCAAAATTCGGGCAAATGAACGTGGAGTCAAAAGCTACGGAATTTCGAACAGCAAACATTCTACCTAGGACCTCACACTGACCATATTACTGCCGGGGAAATTGATGGATCAACGTCATACCTTGATTTGACGACTTTTGAAATTTTGAACTGGAAATAGAGTGGAGTCCTGGAATTAATCTCGGAATTTGTGTACTTGTCAAGTTTTACGGTATTCGGATATATATTCTTTCCTCTCTGTGATTTCAGACATTTATCAAATACACTTCACTAAGTAAATTGATTAACTTCATTCTGCAAAATTAATGGATTCTTTTGTTGCAATCTTTAAGAAAGTTTTTTCTTTAGTTGCACATGCCCACTATTTACACTGAGTACTCACGCTCACTACTGAATCTACTAGCCCCGCCCGTTAAGTACACTCATCACTCACGCCCACTACTCCAATCCACTAGCCCCGCCCAATATTTGCACTCACTATCCACTCCCGCTAGTCAATCAACGAGCCTCGCCTACTAGTTACACTAACTATTCACGCCCACTACTCATTTCAGTACTCACACCCGCTACTCATTTCATTACTCACACTCACTACTCGATCTGATAACCCCGCCCACTATTATTACTTACTACCCGCTCTAACTTCTCAATCAA
>CAKNYM010048326.1:44851-63340 GCA_932195095.1 Andricus curvator | reverse complement strand
ACTACTCACGCTTACTATGACTATTTAATCTACTAGCCCCGCCCACTTGTTAAACTTCCTACTCAAGCATACTATTTAATCTACGACTCACGTCTCCTACTCAATCCAGATGTGTCAAGCACTAGTAACAAGCACTACTAGCAACTACTACTCTATCTATTAACTTCGCCCACTATCATTACTCACCACCCACTTTAACCTCTCAATCAACTAGCCCCGTCCACTAGTCACACTCACTACTCATGACCAATACTTAATCCACTACTCACACTTACTATAACTATTCAATCTAGTAGCCCCGCCCACTTGTTAAAGTTACTGATCAAGCACACTACTACTCAATCCACTATTCACGTCTCTTACTCAATCTACATACGCCAAGCACTAGTAACAATCACTACTAACGCCTACTACTCAATCTATTAACCCCGGCCACTATTATTCCCCACTACCTGCTTTAACTTCTCAATCAACTAGCCCCGCCCACTAGTTGCACTCGCTACTCACGCGTACTCTAACCATTCAATCAACCAACACCACCCACTAGTTAAACTCACTACTCAAGCCTACTACTTAATTTCACTCGCTAGTAACAATCACTAACAGTGCGCATCAATCATTCTAGTATTCTTGCTCGCTAGATACACCCACTACTCACGCTAAATAATTATGCGACTATTTCGGCCTATTATTTCATCCACTAGCCCTGTCCAATAGCTATACTCTCTACTCATGTATACTGCTCCTTTCAAAACTCACTGTCACTACTTAATCTACTACTCACACATACTATCAAATCCATTAGCCTTGCCTACTGTTTAAACTTAGTACTAACTGCCACAACTCAATATACTAGTCTCGATAAATATTTACACTTACTACTCATGACCAATATTCAATCCCCTAGCACCATCCACTAGTTCCACTTACTACAAACACCCTATACTTAATCCACTACTTACGCATACTATTCAGATCACCAGCCCCACTCACTAGTTAGATCGACTCTCACGCCCAGTACTTAATCACGTAGCCTCGCCCACTACTTACACTCAGTACTCAAGCACACTACTTAAACCTCTATCCCCGTCAAGTGCTCACACTCACTACCCACGTCTACTACCTTATCTGATAGCTCCGAAAATTAGTTAGACCCACTACTCACGCCCAGTCATCAATCTACAAGTCCCGCCTACTATTATCGGTCACCAGCTACACTGCCCTGTCACCAGCTATACTAATCACTTACGCCAACTACTCAATGCACTAGCCATACTCACTAGTTACACTCATTACTGACGCCTACTACTGATTTTACGTTTGACGAGCACCACTTAATCCTCTAGCTTCGCGTATTATCCTCACACACAAGTAACGGGCATTACTCACGCTTACTACTTAATACACTACTTGCGCTTACTATTTAAACTACTACTTACGCCCACTGTTCAACCAAACCAGCACAACCCAATAGATACACTCACTGCTTATGCCTACTACTAAATTAACCAGTCCCGCCCACACAATACGCTCATCAATCATGCCCACTACTCATTCCACTAGAACCACCTACTAGTTACACTTACTATTATAGACTAATACTTTTTTCACTTCTTGCTTCACTACGCACGCCCACTTCTCAGTCAGCCAGCCTCGCCCACTAGTAAAATTTGATACGTACGCCCACTGTCCAATCCATTAATCACGCCAACTATTAAATTCAATAGCCCCTTTGATAATTAAACCTACTACTCACTCCCAATAATCAATGCACTAGCCTTGCCCATTAGTTACACTCTTTACTGAAATCCACTACTTACAAATACTAATAAATCCACTAGCCCCACGCACAATCTACACTGACTACTCAAGCCCGCTACTTAAACAAATATTCCCATCCTCTAGTTTCCGACTACTTACACTAATAGCCCTGCCAAATAGTTAGACTCACTACTAACGTTCACTCCTCAATCCACAAGTTCCGCACAATAGCAACGAATAAGTATTCCACTACTCACGCCTACAGTTCATTCTACTAGCCCCGCCCACCAGCTACACTCACTATTCAAGCCCACCAATTAATTTACTGGCTTCACCCACTGGTGACATTCACTGCTCACGCCCACTACTCATTTTACTACTCATTTCACTACTCACTCCTACTACTAAATCCACTAGTCCTGATTACTAGTAACCCTCATGTCAGTACTCACGCCAACGAATCATGCCCACTACATGCAAATACTGCTGACCCCACTACTCACATGTACTACTAACATTTACTGTTCACACCAACTGTTTACATCTACTGATCACACCCACTCCTCACATCCATAACTGAAATTTAGTGCTGATGCTCACAACTCACTTTCTCTAATAATTCTCGTAAGAGGCAACCTCTACTTATATCTACACAGTCTACTTTAAAATTATTCAAAATACGTGAGCGAGCCACCCAATAATTGACATATCCCTTATAATCACGCATTTAAACAACACTCACTAATAACACATTTCTTAGCAAAGTTCTATAATTAACACTCATTAAAGACACTCCCTAACTACGCCCATTGTCCACCCATTCGTAAATACTCTAAAATACGTCCACTGAAGATAACAGTTAGCCACACTCTTTAATGAAAATATAATACCACGCCCAATAATTACTCTCCTAGCCGATTCCTTAGAAACTATTCCACAAACCCACTAGTCACACTCAATAGTAATGAAAACAAGTTACGCCCCGTGGGAGTTTATGTAACTATGCTCATTAGCCACTGATTCCTTCTATACAATTTCTAGGAAATTGACTAAAACAATGCCCACGAGTCGCGCTCAATAATTGTTTCTAAGAGCCCCACTCATTTGTAACACAATTACCATGCCCAGTGGCAACTTCCTCAGGAACACTTAACAAAAGAGCTTATAACCTGTGGAGATTTAAAGTACGCTTGGTTAGTCTGTTAACACTCTGACTAATAAATTATATTAGTCAAAAAAAATTCCGGAAATGCCTATAAATCTCTTATCATGAAAAACGCCTCCAGACCACGCCTAGAAAGCAGTTCCACCAAAGTCAAGAGAAGACACGCCTAATAATGATCTCCGTGAGCCACGCCCAAAAGCCGCTTTCTATTATTTTCTAGTATTTTCCCGATTAGAGAAAAAATTGTTTACATCTAGTTACGAGTTTTTGAATTTTGAAATTTGTTTTAAATACTTAAAATTCTATATTTTTTTTATCTAATTCAGATATTATACTTTTCTTTTTGGAATCCGATGAGTTTTCCCATCCTCTTTTAAAGTTAGTGGGAAAATTGAAAAAAGTGTAGAATTAACAAAATGATGACGATTTTTTTGAACATATCAAAAGTTGGTTTTTGCACAATAAAGCACACTTATTTTTCACCTAATTTTTGTTGAAATTGGCCTTCGATAAGGAAGTTATCCTGTAAGTTTTATGAAGACTAAACAATGTTTGTAACAAGAAAATTTTTTTTTCATGAAATCAAATTTTCATATTTTTCTTGGAAATAATGCAAGGTGCGAAAAAATTTTAACAAAAAAGTTTTCACTTCTAAAGAAATTCTACAAAAAGTACCTGTTGCCATGTTGTGATGTCTTGAATCGATTATAAGAAAAATACAAAAATTTTATTTTTAGCAAAAAAATTCGCCTGGTCTCAAAAATAGTTTAACGCGCATCAAGCTGATAAGATTTCTTTCTTATGTAAGCAGAAATAGTAAAAAATATGCAGAAATAAACAGAACAGTGTGGTTTTCCATAATATCGTACTTTTTTTTTCAATTTTGGAAACATGAAAAGAATATTTTCTAAAATACACTAGAATTTCTTCCTTATATAAGGGAAAATTTCACAAAGAATTGCATGAAATATAAGTTTCTTTCTTAATCGACTTATTACCTTTTCAAACAAAATTTCAGAATTTTCCTCTTAGTCTCATTACTTTTGCAACGAAAAATTTAAAAATTATCCCAATCAAAATAATTTTGATGTCCAGCAAGCACACTGTGATAATAACGTTTTAAATAAAAATAGATTTTACATTCTTGTACCCTAGTATAGAGAGGCCTGCCAGTTTGTCGATTATTTTCATTTTTTTCGTAAAATATTTGTGGGATTTCAAAGAAACATATTTAGTACAAAACTCAAGTGAAAAAATTGATGTGATATTTTTCATATCTTGTTAGGTAAATTTGTGCGTTTCATGTTAATTAAATACTAGAATCGACTTTTTCAAAAAAGGGTCGCAACTTTTTCCAAAATGTTTACATATGTCTCCATAAAATATGCATGTTTTTGGTACATTTAAAAAAAAAATAAAAATTCAGCAAAATTTTTAAATGTTTATATGCTTTTAATTGTTTACCAATAATAACTGAATACACAAAGGATTTTCCCTAATTTTTTGACTGATAGGATTTAAAAAAAAAATTGTAATCAAAAAACTAAATAGAAAGTATGAGGCAACAATTTTTTTTTCGAATGCCAACTCACAAAATTTTTTCACTGGGCTGAAACAATTCAAGGCTATACACTAAAAGGATTTTTGGCAATTTTTGACTTTTTTCAAAAATTATTTTTCCCAAAATCTCGAAAAATATATATTTTGGAAAAAATAGAAACACATATTTTATATATTTATACTTTATTTATAAAATCAATATTTTTCGAGAAAAATGAAAAAAATGAATTTTCAGATTTTTTTTGCTCGTGCCGACCCGTTTTCCAAATCCCAACAAAAAACAACGCATCCTAGTGGTGGTAAATTATTTATAACAAAAATCTGAAAATTCATTTTCGTCATTTTCCTAGGAAAATATTAATTTTGGAAATAAAGTATTCATATAGAAAATATGTGTTCTGATTAGATCTACAACTTTTATGAACAACATTTTTTTCCAGAATCAATATTTTTAGAGATTTTGAAAAAAAAAAAATAATAAAAAAAAGACAAAATTATCAATAACTTAATTTATATTGATCTGCGCCAAAAATCCTTCTAGTGCGTTCAACGAGGGTCTAAAGAGAACTTCTAGGCCAAGTATCAAGTTAATATTCTTTGGTGACCTTGTCGGAAGTATACCTCGTGGAAGAACCTCGTGGTTTACCTCATGGGTTTTGAATTGCCAAAAAATTTATTTCTAGTTTGAGCACGCCTGAAGGCATAGGACTTTTAAAATTGAAGGTCAAACCATCGACAACTAAAATTTAGTGATTGTGAATTCTCTTTTGTTAATGCTTCTTCGGCTTCAACAAAAAGATTCTCATCACGCGTCTCGTGAGAAAAAAAAGTCAAAAGCAAATTTTAAAATCTAATTAGAAAAGAATTCGTTTTTAACAGTATTTTTCAAGATTAAAACGAAAATTATTTATCCCATCAAAAAATGGCAAATGGAAAATATGTAGATCTTTCTGAGACTAATAATTCTGTTTATTAAGATTTTCTCTGTATCTCGCGTTATTTGGCTTAAAATTTTTCATTCTTGACTTTAAAAAAAAATTCCAAAAGTTATGACAATCTTGCAGGGTGTTCAAAAAGCAACGTTCTTCTTCTCTGTACCTCTTTTCATATCGTGCGTTTTTTGAATTGAAATTTTCATTTTCGTTCTTTTCTTCAATCTTGTAAATGCTTTAATTCTGGTAATCTTTTCTTAACGAAAAAAGTCATAAGAATACATTGTTCGTATTTTTAAGTACTACGAATACTCGTACATAGAATTTTTGAATCTAAAAAAAGTGGTATCAATCATTTTGAAAATGCTCTAACTTTTGGAATTTTTAATCCAAAATGGCTGGCTAACAAACTTGAACTTTCGTTTAGGAGACTGAAAGAGTATACCAAAGACCAATCCAATCTGTCAATTCTTTCGAAAGTTATCTTGCTACCAGATTGAAAATCTGCACACACATACATACACACGAAGGCAGACACATTCACGAAAACCTAATTTTGGGGTTTGGTGTTGGAAATTGAGGGGAGGCGAGTAGGGTAGGGAAGGATGGCGAGAGGGTAGCATGGAGAGTAGGGCGGGCAAGTAGAGAAGGGGGGGGAGACGTTGTAAATGGGTGAGAAGAGGAAGTTGGAGAGAATAAATATGGGAGGGGAACGGTCGAAGGGAATAGTCGTGAGGGGAGTGAAGGGAAGGGGAAGTGTGAGAGGGGATAAAAGGAGACAATAGGGTGGGAGAGGGCAGTGGAACTAGCGGAAAGGAGTTTATGGGGGGGGGGGGGAGAAGATATAATACATGATCGGATCAGATAGGTGAGGAGGGGAGAGATTTTAGGGACTTAATGAACGTCTCAATATGCTACAAAACCCTATTTTTGTTGAGGCGATGCTTCTTGCTTTTTTTAATTTCCATGAATTTAGCAATTTTGATTATTAATTAAAGATCGTTAGATATTGCAAAAGAAATATTCAAAATAAAATAGAATGTAATAACTCTGAAGTACAGATTGCGTCTAATGAATGAATAACCGAATTTTTTTTTTATTGAGCTTATTTTATTCGAACATTCCCCTTTGAAGTTTCAAAGCGTCGAGAGATTAAATCGCTTCCACGTTATCGGTGTATCTCTTTTGCAGCCTCTCGTGGAAATTTTAATTTAATACCTGCCTTTGATCTGTTTTCCTGATTCTGGAGGTTCGTCGACAGCGTGTAACGCAACCTGATGGGAATCTATTCTATATTGATCGTGCGTTTACTTTCCAACTTGGGGGCAGATCGAGATCCAGATTATCGTAAAATTAACCCGCCAGCGTTAACCCGGAAGTCCTGTAATCACTTCAACGAGAAACCTTCGTGCACCACGCCGCTCCGACTGTTTCTTAATTTTCGCCCTCTTGTGTTCTTCGCCAGTTCTGAGATACAATCGACGATCGAGTTCTTCTGAAGAAAAGTGAACCGTCGAAAACATTCGAGAGGCGAAAATAGAGCTCAAGAGGAAAAGTTTAAGCTGGAAATGGAGCAGTTCGGATCGAAGTGTGTTTAAAATTCGGTAGGAAATCAGCTACCATTGGAATCAGTAAAACTTTATTGAAATTAGAAAACGTGCAAAACAATTTAAAATTATAAGATCGAGAATAAACAAATTTGCAGTTATTGGGAAGATACTTTTCGGAATGAAATAGTTATCCATACCGCTGCATCAGGAATGAAGTAGCTATGGTTACTTTTGTATTTATTTGTTTTTTTTACAAAACTTCATTCATATCTGTTGAGTGACAGTTATCATACTTTTTAGGGTTTCATAGCCCTAGGCAGGAACTCTTGTAGTTTCGGATATCCGTTCGTGGACCTTTTTTTCAAGGAGCGGAAGTAAGGGGAAGTGAGAAAAAATTATGAGAAGAAAAGTGGGGGAATTATGCAGAAATAATGAGAGAGAAAGTAAGGGGGAATGAGGGAAGGGCGAGTAGAGGGAGGGATAGTAGATTATGACAGGGGTAAGGGGAAGTTAGGAGGAGAAAAGTAAGGGGTTCAGTTAGGATAAGTCATAGGAAATGAGGGAAGGGGAAGTGGGGGCAGTAACGGGAAATAAGGAGAGGGAAAGTAGGGGACGTAAGTGTAAATAAGGTGTGGGTAAGTAGGGAAAGAAATTCTTCTTTCCCTAAGATTGAATGTGGACTGCGAAAGTAACAAGTAAGGGGAAGTGAGAAAAAATTACGAGAGAAAAAGTACGGGAAGTATGCAGAAATAATGAGAGTGAAAGTAGGGGTGAATATGGGAATGGCGAGTAGAGGGAGTGATGATAGATTATCACAGGGGTGAGGGTAAGTTAGGAGAAGAAAAGTAAGGGGTTGGAGGTAGGGTAAGTCATAGGAAATGAGGGAGGAGTAAGTGGGGGCAGTAACGGGAAATGAGGGGAGGGAAAGTAGGGGACGTAATTGTAAATAAGGGGTGGGTTAGTAGGGAAAGAAATTCTTCTTTACCTAACGTTGAATGTGGACTGCGAAAGTAAGAAGTAAGGGGAAGTGAGAAAAAATTATGACAGGAAAAGTACGGGAAGTATGCAGAAATAATGAGAGAAAGTAGGGGTGAATAAGGGAAGGGCGAGTACAGGGAGTGATGATAGATTATCACAGGGGTGAGGGGAAGTTAGAAGAAGAAAAGTAAGGGGTTAGAGGTAGGGTATGTCATAGGAAATGAGGGAGGGGTAAGTGGGGGCAGAAACGGGAAATGACGGGAGGGAAATTAGGGGACGTAAGTATCAATAAGGGGTGGGTAAGTAGGGAAAGAAATTCTTCTTTCCCTAATGTTGAATGTTAACTGCGGAAGTAAGAAGAGTAGGAAAGGGAAAGAGGAATGTTAGCTGGGGAAGTAAGTAGAGTAGAAAAAAAAATGTGGAAGAATTATGGGAAGTAGGGCGAAATAATGAGGGAGAAAGTAAGGGGAACGAGGGAAGGGAGAGTAGAGGGATTGAGTCGAGATCATGAGAGAAGTGAGGGGAAATTAGGGGAAGAAAAACATGGGGTTGGAAAATTTGGAAATGAGGGAAGGGCGAGTACAGGGATTGAAGGAAGATCATAAGAGGGTTGAGGGGAAATAAGGGGAATGAAAGTATGGGTTTGGAAGTAGGGGAAGTCATAGGAAAGGAGAATTGGGCAGTTGCAGACAGTAAAGGGAAATGAGAGGAGGTAAAATAGAGGACGTGAGTGTAAATAAGGGGTGAGTAAGTAGTGAAAGAAGAATGTTGGCTGAGGAAGTGAGTAGAGAGGAATATTATGAGAAAGAAATAGGGTAAGTACTGGGAAATGATGAAAGACGAAATTATGCGAAATGAGGGGAGAGTAAGTATAGAGAGTAAGGGGAGAGTAAGTATAGAGAGTAAAGGGAGATTATGAGAGGAATAAGGGGAAATTAGGGAGGGACAAGCAGGGAAGCTCAAGTAGGGGACATTAGGTCGGGGAACTCATCGGAAATGTGGAAAGTGCAAGTAGGCGAAATAAGGGTAAATAAGAGGAAGAAAAGTAGAAGAAGTAACTGAAAATTAAGCAAGGGGAAGTAGGGTAAATGACGTATGGGAAGTGATGGGGAATGAGGAAAGGTGCAGTAATGGGAAATTCGAGACGTGTCAGTAGGGGAATTTGGGAGAAATAAGGATAGGGGAGAAAAGGGAAAATGATGTGAGAGGAAATTATGGTATAATAAGTAGAAGAAGCGGGGGAAAAATGAAGAGAAAATAAAAAGGTAGGGGAAGTGGGAAAAGGTGCAGTAATGGGAAATTTGAGAAGGGTCGGTAGGAGAATTTGGGATAAATAAGGATAGGGGTGATAAGGGAAAATGAGGTGAGGAGAAATTATGGTATAATAAGTAGCAGAAGCAGGGGAAAATGAAAGAGAAAATAAGGAGGTAGGGGAAGTGAGGGGAAATAAGGGACAAAGAAGTAAGGGTAAATGTGGTGTGGGGAAGAAGGGGATTGTGAGTGTTGCGCGGGGAAGTGACGAGAGTGTAAAGTAGGTAAGGAAGAAGTCGGAGAAGTGAGGGAAAGCAAAGGTTGATGTGGAGGGAGGAAAAGTAGGGGAGGAATTGGAAAGTAGATGAATGTGGGGGAGTAGAAAAGGGAAAGTACGAGAGGGAGGTCTAAAATACTTAATTAACATCTAAATAGGCTACAAATCTCTATGGCTCTAGAAATTATTTGTGTACCTTTAAAAATTGTTTCTTTACATTTGCCTACATCCCGCTCTCACTTCTAGAAGATTTTCAAAGTCCTGAAACCAGCAGAAAATGTTTTAGAAGACATTGCATTTTCAACAAAATACATTAATGTTACATCAAACAATTGAATTTTCATCTAAAAAAGATACAATTTCAACTATTTGGTTAAAAGTTCATGTATTTTGTTAAAATTTTGTCTTTTTTGGGTAAACATAATATCTTCTTGGTTATAAATTCAACTATTTGGCTGAAAGTTCAACTACTTTGTTAAGAATTTATTTTTTTTGCTGAAAATCCATAATTTTAGCTAAAAAATCATCTCTTTGTTTGAAAATTTAACTATTTTGTTGAAAATTCCTTGTTCTAAATTATTTTGTTCAAATTTGAAGATAAACATTCCATTCTTTGTTGAAAATATATGTTTTTTCATTAGAAGTTCAGCTATTTTGTTGAAAATCCAACTCTTTGTTCAAAAATAAATCCACTTTTTCAAAAATTAAACAATTTTGGTAGCAATTATCATTTTTGGTTGTAAAGTGAACCGTTTTGTTGAAAATTCGTCATTTTGTTTTAGGAATCAACTATTTTGTTGGAAATTCGTATTTTTTGGTTAATTTAAATTGTTTTTGATTTGAAATTAAAATCTGTCTTGGTTTAAATATCATCGATTACTTTTTTGTGGAGGATTCATCACTTTTAATCATGCCTTTTTTGAGAATTTATTTGTTAACCGAAAATTTGAACTATTTCAGTTAAAGATTCGTTATTTCAGTGAAAAATGAATTTCTTTGGTTGAAAATTTAACTATTCCGTTGAAATTTTTTGTTTGCAAATAAATTTTGTTAATTGCAAATTTTACTATTTCATTTTGAGTTGAGAATTGATCTTTTTTAAATGAAAATTCAACTGTATAGTTATAGTTCAACTGTATAGTATATAGTTGCAATTTTTAATAATTTTATTAAAAACTAATACTTCTGCGTTGAAAATTCTCGTGCGTCCAGTTAAGGCAGATCTCAAAAAAAATTCGGTGTCTGTATGTCTATCTATCAAAAAGAGCAACGGTGGCTCAGAAGATAGGGCGTCAGGCTTCCCTGCAGGAGGACTGGGGTTAGATCCCATAGCCGGTACCAATGGAAATTTTTGTATGTACTTTTACCGGGGCTTTGGTGGTTCGGAGCCCACCTTAAATTGTAGGTCTCCTCAGAAGAGGCTGGTTACGTACCAAGGATCAAAAGGCCTTGTCGAGGGTCACTAGTCGATTTTGAGAAGACTCGAGAATTAGTCAGCGATCTCCTTTCGTAGAAACCTCCACAGGGGACCCTTGCTCGGTGGTCGCTAGTCGATTTTGAGTAATGAACACACACACCCATATACACTTACGTAACACACCAGAGCAGTGCTTCAAATCTGGCAATTTAACTGATGACATCAGAGGGATCGCTCCGTCTACCTCACGCCGTGGTAACTCAATGCTTTAGAAGTGGTCGCCTATATTTGACCGTGGCGCCATCAAACGGGCCCGCAGGTTTTCAAGATAAGATAATAGATGGTTGAGGTTATATCCAGATGCTTGGTAGATAACCTAATTAAAAAACTTAATAAATTGAAAAAATCAATAGAAAAACAAATAGAAATACATAAATAATTTCTGGAATAATCATTTATGTATTTCTGTTTGTTTTTCTATTTATTTTTCCATAAAAACGCGTTTTAAGGAAAAAGCCAAGATAATAGAAGTATGTTTGAGAGCAGTTTTTATTTAAAATGTGTAATCATTTTTATGAATGAAAGTTCTTAGATAATACTGCTCCCTCTCTTAGTTTTTGTTGCTGCGTACTGCAACGATAATCATCAGGTTGAAAATGATGACAACAAATTATATACCGGCTCTCAAACACTTCTTTACAGGCTAGGTTCTGTAAATTCGGATATGTGTTGACGTTCGGTAGACAATGAAGGAGTAAGAGAGATAGATGAAACGTGGAGCCCTCAGCGACGTGTAGCGGGGGAAGACCTACAGAGCCATCTAACGAGCCCGCAAAACAGGACCAGAATATGTGCAGTCACGGTTGCCTATATTAGTGACCACGGCCTGGTCTACCTTAGCCTGGCCGTATTCTCCTTCTACGGCCTGCTGGAAGGCTGCCGGATGGCAGAGTGCGTGAGGCTTACTGATTTACTGGGCGATTTGGTACGCCTGGAATCTGAGAGGTACGTTTCCAGAACGCTGGAAACAACGAAATCCACCGAGATCTAAAATACTCGGGGAAGGTGGCCGGATTCGAAGTCCTACCTTGAGAATAAACACGGGTGTGGCACAATAGGCTTTATGGCTTGAGCGCCACGGGGGACCTCACGGGTCCCCCGCCCACATTAAAATCAAAACACAAACATTTCTATCTGTCACTGAAGGCGGGAATTTTTGTTTCAGTGTATCAATATTATTTTACATTCTGAAAAAATTCGAGGCGCAAGAAAGCTTGTTGCATGCACTAATTGTTACTGGTTAAGATAAAAAGTTAAGTACTATGTCTGTCCGAAAACTGTCCGTCCTTCTGGTGAAACAGTATTAAAACTCAATTCTGAGATGCCGATGATATTTCTTTTAAAGTACTTCCCTTTGGAAGCCACAATCTTCTTCCAGCGATCCTCCCACTTTATGAAGCACTCCTTAAAGTCATTTCTCGGAATACCTAACAGCTGCTTCTTCGCACTCTGTTTCATCTCCTCTACGTCTTGAATTCGTTTTCTTTTTAGAGGATACCTCAATTTGGAAAACAGCCAGAAATCACAGGGAGCTAGGTCAGGACTGTATGAGGTCTGTCGAAAATGTGTAAGTCCGTGTTTCGCCAGAAATTTGTGAATAGGCTGCGATGAAGGGGCATTGTTTTAAAGGACCCAATCGCTACAGACCCAGATTCATCACCAATCACTGGTAAACGAGGACTTCCATTAATTAACAATCGGACTCCTTCTACATTTTGTGGTGTTTTGGTCGTTGCGGGCCTGCCAGAGCGAGGGTCAGTTTCCACTGAACTACGACCACTTTTAAATCGCCTGTACTATTCCAAGTTGTCAACAAAAAATAATGCACACCTTCTGCTCGGTGCATACCATCATCCCGAAATGCTACGCGTACGTGCAAGGTCTGATACTTCCCGGCCAGACCTCGTATTGATAGGAAATAAGTTGATCGCGGTGGAACTATTTAATTTCGAAAGATTGAATTTGTTGACACGAAAGGTCGTAGAAGGAAGACGAATTGCCGTTTAAGGGTGGTTAATTAATCCAAGTCCGTAGTTAATTCGATAGAGGGACATAGTTCCGCGAATGACCCAGTTGTGGACATCGCTCCGCTTCGTTGGCAGCAAGGGCGAGGAAGATTAATCATCATCCGCGGTATAGCAGTATAGCTGGTGCAAGCAGCAGAAAATAATTAAATCGTCGGATTGAAATAGAATGCTGTCTCCAATAAACCGTAAATGGCTCCACCTACTGCAGCAGTGCAATGCCATGTCAATCGATTCGAATTATCTGATCGAGACCTTCTCTGCTCTTATTCTATCTTTCCCCGTAAAAGACTCGAGCAGATTCTTTTACGAGGGTCGTAAAGTAATTCCTGTATTGCTGCTCATTTTAAATTCAAAGAGACTCATGCTTGTGACGATTTAAATTCCCTCAACGGACAGTGGTCGGCATCAGGAATTTACTGTTCAAAATCGGTTGGAGCATACGATTCTTAACCGATTTTATATTAAATAGGGGCACTGGCGCACAGTGGGGCGAAATGAGAAAACGATGTTCAAAATAACCTTTAGGTCACAATTCTTCATCGGTTTCCATTTTTTTTTTAATTCAGCATTAAATTCTCGAAAAATCTTTCGAAGCGGATTTTTGAGTTTTTATTTGTTTAAATTCTTATAGATCTGCAAATAGCGACAAAAATGTTGATTTTTTGAATTTTTCTTTTTAATTCTCTGTGAAAATTGTTGTCCGTGGCATCAGGCCTCAGGTTTGATACACAAGGGTTGGTGAAAGAAGAAAAATTTGAAATGTGATCATGAAAATGTGATATTTGATATCATTTGTTAACTTTATCAACAAATAATATAAACAAATACATTATTTGAACAGTTTTAGACAGAAACGAACCGAATTTTCTTCCGATTGTCTTTAAGTCTCATTGCCTGTGAAGCACATTGATGTATTTTTGTCATTTGATATAATTGGTTGAATTGATTAACAATTATTATAAACAAATGCATGATTTGAACAGTTTTAGGCAGAAACAAACCGAATTTTCTTCCGATTGTATTTGAATCTCATTTCCTGTGATGAAAATTGATGTTTTTTTGTCATCTTATATAATCTGTTAAATTTATTAATAACTATTATAAACAAATGAATGATTTGAACAGTTTTAGGCAGAAACGAACCGAATTTTCTTCCGATTGTCTTCAAGTCTCATTGCCTGTGAAGCACATTGATGTATTTTTGTCATCTGTTATAATTTGTTAAATTTAACAACAATTATTATAAACAAATGCATCCTTTGAACTGTTTCAGGCAGAAACGAACCGAATTTTCTTCTGATTGTCTGCAAGTCTCATTGCCTGCGATGCTCATTGATTTATTTTCGTTACCTGAAATAATTCGTTAAATGCTATTGTAAGTCGAAAAATATCAATGAGAAGGAAATTCGGTTTGTTTTTGCCTAAAACTGTTCAAAGCATGCATTTGTTCATAATAATTGTTGTTAAATCCAAAAAATTATATCAGGTGACAAAAATTAATCAATGTGCATCACACGCAATGAGATTCGAAGATAATCGGAAGAAAATTCGGTTTGTTTCTGCCTAAAACTGTTCAAATCATGCATTTGTTTATAATAATTGTTGTTAAATTCAACAAATTATATTAGATGACAAAAATACATTAAAGTGCTTCACAAGTAATGAGATTCGAAGACAATCGGAAGAAAATTCGGTTCGTTTCTGACTAAAACTATTCAAATCATGTATTTGTTTATATTATTTGTTGATAAAGTTAACAAATGATATTGGATACCACATTTTCATGATCACATTTCACCTCGTTGCTCGGAAAGAGCGATTTCGATGCATAAATATACTTCACAAAAACATAATCCATCATACTGGCTATTTGTTGCAAATATTTGTTTATAATAAATAACTTGACATGTTAACACATTTTTTTTCTTCCACCAACCCTTATGTATCAAAACTGAGGCCTGATGCCACTGATAAAAATTTTCACAGAGCATTAAAAAGAATAATTAAGAAAATCAAAATTTGTTTCGCTATTTGCAGCTCTATAAAAATTTAAACAAATAAAATTTCAAAAATGGGCTTCGACAGATTTCTTGAGAATTTAATGCTGAATTTGTTGAAAAAAAATTGAAAATCGATAAAGAATTGTGACCTATAGGTTATTTTGAACCTCGTTTTTTCATTTCGCCCCACTGTGTGACTCACAGTGGGAAAAAATGACTTTTTTGGTTCAAAATAACGTACAGCCCACAAATATTGACCGATTCGAACAAAAAAAATTTGAAAAAAAATGCGATGGGATTTCTAAGAGAATTGTCAAACCATATTTTTAAATGATGCTTTCGTTTTTTTATAAATAAACAAATATGACGAAAAAAATGGTCATTTTTTCTATTTGACGTTCCTGGTAGTCGTCAATAACATAAAAATTGTTGAAATCGCCTAAGTTTCATAGAATAACATTAGTTGAAGATATTTCGATATTATAAAGTAAACCAACAAAATTTTCATAAACAAATTAATTGTTGAAATAATGTTTTCTATGATTATCCACAATCGTAAAATTTTTACTCATCCCTGTTGCTCATTGCTAAAATTCTTTTAAAGCGATCAAAAATAAGCGGTAAGGCACGAAAATTATTTTCCTAAGCTCGTGACGCTGTGACTACACCCTAACGTTCATTGTTCAAATTCTGTTAGAGAGATAAAAAATGACCGGTAAGACTCGCAAAGAATTTTCCTGAGTTCATAACATTTTTACTCATCCCTATTACTCATCGCTAAAATTCTTTTAAAGAGATCAGAAATGAGTGGTAAGACTCGAAAAGAATTTTCATTGGTTCGGAAATTTTTCAATCTGCTTTATTGTTTATTGCTTAAATTCTTTAAAAGCGATCAAAAAGAAGTAGCAAGACACGAAAAGCATTTTCCTGAGTTCGTAACATTGTTACTGCAGCCTACCGTTCATTTCTCAAATTATTTTAAAGAGATCGAAAATAAGTGGTAAGACTCGAAAAACATTTTCCTAAGTTCGAAACATTTTTATATTGCCCTATTGCTCATTGCACGACTCCTTTTAAATAGAGGAAAAATGAGTGGTAAAACTCGAAAAGAAATTTCTATAATTCGTAAAATTTTGACTTATCCCTATTACTCATTGCTAAAATTCTTTTGGAGAGATAAAGAATGAATGGTAAGGCTCGATAAGAATTTTCATTAGTTCGGAAATTTTTCAATCTGCCTTATTGCTTCAATTCTTTTAAAGAGATGAAAATGAGTGGTAAGGCTCGAAAAGAATTTTCCAGAGTTCGTCACATTTTTACTCATCCCTATTGCTCATTGCTAAAATTCTTTTAATGAGATCAAAAATGAGTGGTAAGGCACGCAAAGAAATGTCTAGAGTTCGTAAAATTTTGACTTATCCCTATTGCTTATTGCTTCAATACTTTTAAAGAGATGAAAATAAGTGGGTACAATCGAAAAGAAATTTCCAGAGTTCCTAAAATTTTCACTCATCCCTATGGCGCATTGCTAAAATTCCTTTTAAGAGATGAAGCATGAGTGGTAAGGCTTGAAAAGAATTTTTCAGAGTTCGCAACATTTTTACTCATTGCTATTACGCATTGCTAAAATTCTTTTAAAGAGATCAGAAATGAGTGGTATGTCTCGCAAAAATTTTTCTTGAGTTCGTAACATTTTTACTCATCCCTATTGCGCATTGCTAAAATTATTGTATTGAGATCAAAAATGAGTGGTAAGGCACGAAAAGAAATGTCTAGAGTTCGTAAAATTTTGACTTATCCCCATTGCTTATTGCTTCAATACTTTTAAAGAAATGAAAATAAGTGGCTAGAATCGAAAATAAATTTCCAGAGTTCGCAACATTTTTACTCATTCCCATTGCGCATTGCTGAAATTATTTTTAGGAGATAAAAAATGAGTGGTAAGATACAAAAAGAAATTTCTAGAATTCGTACAATTTTGACTTATCCCTATTGCTTATTGCTTCAATACTTTTAAAGAGATGAAAATAAGTGAGTAGAATCGAAAAGAAATTTCCAGAGTTCGCAACATTTTTACTCATCCTTATTACTCATTGCTAAAATTCTTTTAAAGAGATAAGAAATGAGTGGTAAGACTCGAAAAGAATTTTCATTAGGTCGGAAATTTTTCAATCTGCCTTATTGCTGAAATTCTTTTAAAGAGATCGAAAATGAGTCGTAAGCCACGAAAAGCATTTTTCTAAGTTTGGAACATTTTCAATCTGGCTTATTGCTCATTGCTCTAATTCTTTTAAAGAGATGAAAAATAAGTGGTAAGACACGAAACGAATTTTCCTGAGTTCGTAACATTGTTACTCCACCCTACCGTTCATTGCTCAAATTCTTTTAAAGAGATCAAAAATAAGCGGTAAGACTGGAAAAACATTTTCCTAAGTTCGGAACATTTTTATGCTGCCCTATTGCTCATTGCACAACTTCTTGTAAATAGAGGAAAAATGAGTGGTAAAACTCGAAAAGAAATTTCTAGAATTCGTAAAATTTTCACTCATTCCTAAAATTCTTTTGAAGAGATAAAGAATGAGTGGTAAAATTCGATAAGAATTTTCATTAGTTCGGAAATTTTTCAATCTGTCCTATTGCTTATTGCTTCAATTCTTTTAAAGAGATGAAAATGAGTGGTAAGGCTCGAAAAGAATTTTTTAGAGTTCGTCACATTTTTACGCATTCCTATTGCGCATTGCTAAAATTCTTTTAATGCGATCAAAAATGAGTGTTAAGACACGAAAAGCATTTTCCTGAATTCGTAACATTGTTACTTCACGCTTACATTCTTTGCTCAAATTCTTCTAAAAGGAGATCAAAAATGAGTGGTAAGGCTCGAAAAACATTATCCTAAGTTCAGAAAATTATTACACTGCCCGATGGCGTATTGCTCAAATTCTGTTAAATAGGTGAAAAATGAGTGTGCAGAATCGAAAAGAAATTTTCAGTGTTCGTAACATTTTCACTCATCCCTATTGCGCTTTGATAACATTATTTTTAAGATATAAAACAGGAGTGGTAAGACTCGAAAAGAATTTTTCCGAGTTCGCAACATTTTTACTCATCCCTATTGCGCATTGCTAAGATTCTTTCAAGGTGATCAAAAATGAGTGGTAAGACACGAAAAAAAATTTCTAGAATTCGTAAAATTTTGACTTAGCCCTATTGCTCATTGCTAAAATTGTTTTTATGAGATCAAAAATGAGTGGGAAGCCACGAAAATAAATTTCTAGAATTCGTAAAATTTGGAATTATTCCTATTGCGCATTGTTGAAATTCTTTTTAAAGGATCCAAAATAAGTGGTAAGACTCGAAAAACATTTTCCTAAGTTCGGAACATTTTTATACTGCCCTATTGCTCATTGCTCAACTTTTTTTAAATAGATAAAAAATGTGTGGTAAAACTCGAAAAGAAATTTCTGGAGTTCGTAAAATTTTGACTCATCCCTATGACTCATTACTAAAATTC
>CAKNYM010048326.1:0-40622 GCA_932195095.1 Andricus curvator | reverse complement strand
CCAACTTGTTTCTTAATCCTGAAAATTTAAGAAAATTGCTTTAAAATTTTGGAGATTTTTTTCCACAATTTTATCAATCTTCCGAAATGTTTGAAAATCTTTTCAAACATTCGTTTAAAATAAATTTTTGAATATAAAAAAGTATTTAAAATTGTCCTACGAATCTTAGGAAAATTAGTTCGTCCTCTTGAAACCTTTCACAATTAAAAAAAAATTAAAAGTTTTTTTTTAATTGTGAAACGAAAAATTAAAAGTTTTTTTTTTAATCTGGAATAATTTACGCAAAATTAAAAATAATGGTCTTAGAGACTTCCAGATTATTTTTTCAAAATTTTGGAAATATGTTGAAATGTTTAAAAATATTTTCAAGTATTCTCCTTAAATTAATTTTTGTAAATGAAAAATAATTTTCAATTTTCCAGAGAATCTTAAAAAATGTACTAATTTAAAACCTTTAAAAATCCTTAAAAAAGCTTCTTAATTTTTTCCGGAAATCTTTTTTCTTCGAAATATTTTTTATTAATTATATATATTTTTTCCAATTTTTGTGTAAAATCCGGTAAAATAAAAAAATTTACTCTAAAATCACTGAAATACATAGATTTCTTCTAAAATGTTGTAATCTTTCAAAATTGAATTTTCTAAATTGCGTTTCGAAATTCTAGGAAATCATTTAAACCATTTTAAAATCTTTTCCGCTTTTCTCGTAAAGTCAATTTTTCCAAATAGAAAATCATTTGAAATTTTCTTAGGAATCTTAAAGAAAAATTTGTTATTTTCTCGAAACGTTTCAAAATTCTTGAAAAGCTAATTTTTTCGAAATCAGCAATGTCGCAACCAATCAGGTTTTCGATAACAATTTATGGGAGATAAGTGTTTATTTTCTAGTTAAAATTGAAATTGCAATAAAAAATATTGCTCAATCATTTTTCTATAACCCGAAAATATTACAAAATAATTTTGTAATTGCCCACCAAAAAATAATGGCAAGTAAAAATCCATATTAATTGCTCAATAAATTAATAACAAAATTTGATACCGACGGTAACTTCTAAATAATAGTTTTTCCGATTAAATCTGGCGATTCCATTTCATCCATTTATATTGCGATTGAGCCATTAATGTCTGTTCAATAATATTAATTTGATAGGGCAATAAATTTATAGAAATTTATTTTCGACCCAGCCGCCAAACGTTTCTCGATAGTAATTTTATTAAAGGATTTTTATGGATTCAATGCTTCATTGCTGAAAGGTTTATGTGAACCTATTAGGCCAAAAGAATCTTTAAAATAAATTTTTTGAATTTTTATGCAGAAGATTGATAATTAGATATTCAAATTAATTGTTTGAACAATTTATTATTGTTTATAGCAATTTCCATTTAGAACAGAGTTCGAAAGTCGCCCTTTTTCCGGGTTTTTCTACTTGTTTACAACTTTTAAGTTAGAGCAAGTCAAAAATGAAATAAATTTTCAAGTTGACAAATATAATTGTTTAAACAATATAATATTATTTTCAATAATATATATTTTTTAATAATGCTAGAATTTTGCGGTTTTTACTGAAATTTCAAATTTCGTTTCAACTCTTCACTTAGTGAGATGATGCTTAATTAATGTTAACAAACATAATTGTTTTGAAAAATTATTTGAGCTTATAACTAAATATAACTTACTTATAACTTTATAACTTTTTTTTTTTTGCTTATAACTTACTCTCTGAGTAATGCGAAAATGTTGCGGTATTTTTGTTTGGAAAAAATTTAACAAAAGTTTATAAATTTTTCAAAGTTTTTAAATATTTTTAGTCCCTTCAGAACTTCTAAAATTCTTCAATATCTCTTGAAATAATTCAAATTATTCCTAAAAATGTCTTCAAATATTAGGGTGTCTGTTCTAACAATTTTTGAAATCTTTCGTCATATTTTTAAATCTTTTAAAATATTCTCTTAAAATTAATTTAAAAAAAAAGAATCACTTTAAAGATTCCCAGGAATTAAAAAAAAATTCTTATCTTAAAACTTTTCAAAATTTCAAAAAAACTTCAAAATTGCATTTCGAAATTTTCCAAAATCTACATTTTATTTAGGTTTCTTTGATTCATTTCAAATTTTAAATTCTTTGTGGAATGTTTTAAAAACTTCTAAATATATTTTTAAATGATTCGAATATCTCGTAAAACATTGAAAAATTCTGCAAAATTAAAAAAGTTTCCTGATTGAAAAAGTTCGCTTGAAAATCTTCGACATTCTTTTTAAAAATTTTAGAAAATCATTCGAAATGCATAAAACTATTTTTAAATATTTGAAAAAAATATTTCATCAAAATAAAAATTTATTTTAAATTTTCCCTAAAATCTTAAAGACCATTTAAAATTTTTTATTTTAAAATCTTGAAAAATCTACTTTTGGTTTAAAATTTTCCAAATGTCTTCAAATCATTTCAAATTTCAAATCATTTTTTAATATTCTCAAAACTTCTAACACTTTGAAATATCTTTTGAAATAATTCAAAGGTTCTCAAATATTCTTCAAATCCTGCAAAAATTAAAAAAATGTTGTTCAACTCTTTCAGATTATTTTATGACATATTTCAAAATCTTCGCAGCTTGAAATTATTTTTTTTTAACAAAACCGAGAATAAAATGTAAATCATTTTTAATCTTCCCATACAAATTACAAATTTTAACTGAAAAACACGAATTCTCAAAAATATGTAAATCTTTATATTTTAATCCAAGAAGATTTCAACTTTATATAAAAAACAGTGAAATTCATAAAAAAAGCGAACTTTTCACAAAACAGATGAATACTCAACAAAAAAGTCAAAACGAATTTTCACCAAAGTAGTTATATCTCAACAGGAAAAATATTTTTATTTTAAATCAAACAGTTGCAATTCTAATAAAAAAGGTGAAATTTGTCACAAAAAAAACGGAAAATTTTGAAACCAAAAACACGAATTTTCTATAAAGTCGTTGAATTTTTAACCCAAGAATATTTGTAGTCGAGAGAAAATAAAAATTTTAGGCAAATTATAATTTGAAGGAAAAACTAATTTTTAATGCAAAATAAAAACTAGGATTAACTATTTGTGTTTGAAAATTCTTTGTTCATTTTTTTCAACGTTGTGTACATGTAAATTCCCTGGGTTTCTCGAGAAAATTCAAAAAGATTTTGGAAGATTTCAGATGTGTTGAACAAGTAGCTACAAAATTCCTAAGAATTTTTTTGTTATTTTAGATGATTTTACAAAATTTTAGAAAAAGTTTGTGTGATTTAAAAACGTATTTAGGAGTTTTCAGGATTGAAAAAAATAAGAAATATTTCATAAATTTTCAGAAATCTTTCCAAGTTTTAAAATGTACCTAATTTCTTTGAAACTTCTATGATTCCTAAATATCTGCTATACTGTAATGGATTATTCCTAAAATTGTCTTAAAATCTTCCAGATTCGAACATGAAAATTTTGAAAATCTTTTGTAATGTTTTAAAAACATTTAAACTATTATCCTAAAAATTATTATTTTTTTTTAAATAAAGAATCACTTTAAATATTCCTAAAAATCATTACCAAAAATTGTACTATTTTGAAAACTTTCAAAATATTTTTAACTAACTTCCAAGATTCTGTCTGAAATCTTCAAAAATCTATATTTTGTTTTGAGTTTTTTTAAATCTTTAAAAATTTTAATTATTTATGAATGAATTTGTGTTAGAAACTTCTAAATATTAGAATTTTTTAAAAGTGTTTTCAAATGTTTCTAAATATTTTATTAAAATAAATTTTCTAACAATAAAATAATTTTTAATTTTCCCACAAACTTTAAGAATATTCTTTTATCCCTTTGAAACCTTTCAAACCATTTAAAAATGTTCTTAATTTTCTGCTCAAAATCTGCAAAATCTACATTTTATTTCAAATTTGTGGAAATCTTTTTAAGTTTAAAATTATTTTTCATCTTTTAAAAAATTTCAAATATCTCGAAAACTTATTGTCATTTTCACTGGAATTTTGAAATCTTGCACAATTGCAAATTTTTGCTTCAAAGCATTGTACATTTTTCTCCAAATTTGAGGAAATTATTTCAAGACGTTTTAAAATATTTGAAAGTATTTTCTTCAGATTAATTTTCTAAAATAAAAAATCAATTTAAATTTTTTCTGGAATCTTAAAAAAGAAATTTTATCTTGAAATATTTAAAAATCCTGAAAAAACTTTAACATTTTATTTCAGAATATCTAAAAATCTAGATTTTGTTTGGAATGATTCAAAACATTTTCCAATTTTTAATTATTTTTGAATATTTTCGAAACTTCTAAAACTTTGAAATATCTTTTGAAATAAATCCAAGTTTTCCTAACATTTTTTTTTCATCCTGAAGAAATTGGAAAAATTTTCCAATTTTTTTTTTACATATTTTAAAATCATCAATACCTTAAATTCATCTTTGAAAATTAAACCTAAATAATTTAAAATTTTCCTAGAGTTCTTATTTTCGGTATGAAAATATTAAGAACAGGATTATTCCCCAATAATAAAAAACCTTTATAATTACAATTTTTTTTATCAATAACGTTTAGAAATATTTATAAATAAATTTTATCATCAAATGAAGTTACATATAACCTCATCTAATATGGTCAAGGGTTCATGCGTAAAATGGTTTTGTATTTTTAGAAAAATTTTTTCAAAATTTTAAGAAAAGAATATTTTTGCCTTTAATATTGAAAACTCATTTACAATTTAAAATTTCTCTTATCTAAATATATTTTTAGAATTAAGACTTGGTAAATCTTGACTGCACAAAATATGGTGATTGCTCTGATATAACTGTTTAATTGGAGAACAGAGTTTAATAACTAATAAATTATTTTTTCAATTTGAACAGTCTGTTCCAGCTATCTAGAAAAAACAAAAATCCTTATCAGGAGTTATCAGTCGTGGTCGTATTCTGAAAATTAAAAATTTTTTTTAGATAGGTCACATTGAAATACATTCGAGGTCTATTAAATGATTTTTGGTGAGCCTATAATAATTTTTTTTTCAAATTTGAACAGTTATTTATTGCTTTGAAAATATCGTTATGCTTACATGACGTCGTCTGCATACATTATAAATTTTAATAATTCCTAATTTTTTGCGCATCGCAATGAGGATAAGAAATTTGATAGTGATATGTATATATGGAGAAGCATATGTGTCAAATTTCTTATTCACAATTTAGGACAATTTCCGGAAAATGAAGATCCTTTTTAGCACTCTTCTCCTGACAATGGCGGGTTTTCTTAATTTTAATAGTAAGTGTACCCAATATCATTTTCATTATTTTTCTTAACTTTGAATCATTATTTCCCCACGAAATTTCTTATCAAAAAGTTTTAAAATTCAGAAAAAAACGCGATTTTCTACCCTTATTTTTAGAGAAAATTTCAATAAACAATCAATTGTTTAGACAATTGCTTGGATGATCTAATTATCAGTAGAAAGCAATATCTGATCTATTATAAACAATTAGAGGTGAACTTAGAAGAATAACTGAGATGTTGGGGTAAATATAACCCACCTGGGGTAATTTATGTAGCAGGTAATCTTTACCCTGAAATCCACGTAAAGATTTTCTGAAATTCGTTTAAAAGGTTATTAATAAATAAAATTTTTAGAAATGATGGTTCAAATTTAAGAAAATATATAAAGTAAAAATGATATCAATGTTTCAATGAAAATTATAAATTATTGCTCAAATAAGTATCTGAATTCAATTTTCAAAATTATATCTAAATATTATGTTTTAATTTCTTCGAAAATTAGTATAAAAAGTATAATTAATTCAAATTTTCAGAAATGAAATTGCAAGTTTAAAAAAATATAAAGTAAAAATTATTTGAATGTTTCAATGAAAATTATAGTTTGATGCTTTTCTTGTTGTAAAGAGTTTAATTGATTATTAGTCGATTAATTCTGTTCGAGATTCTAAATTAAAGAAAAATTTAATTCAAATTATTTTTCAATTGAGTAACATAAATTTATTATTCACTTTGAGGTTGTATGTAATTGAATATCAGCTATTATTTTTATAATAAAACTTCATTTTTTCTTTGAAATACCACTGTTACAATTATATAATATTTTTAAATGTCTCTGACGTCGTCAAATGACTATATTTGAAATTAATTTTCGATATGATCTGTAAATAAATTTCAATTTTTCAAAATGAGTTCAAAAGGTTATTAATAAATTAAATGTATAGAAATGCTATTTCAAATTTAAAGAAGAATATAATTTAAAAATTGTCTGAATGTTTCAATGAAAATAATTTTTTAATGCTTTTTATGTTATGAACTAATTAAATAATTATTCACTGATTCTATTAAAGCTTACATTTTCTGAAATTAGTTTAAAAGGTGAATGAATGAATCAATTTATCAGAAATGAAAGTTCAAATTTAAAAAAGAAATATAAAGTAAAAATTATTTGAATGTTTCAATGGAAGTTATAGTTTAATGCTTCTTATGTTGTGAACTGAATAATGAATTATGTTTAGTTTTCTCACAATATTAAATTTCATAAAGATTTAATTTTAATTGGTTTTGAATGAAGTACATAAATTGATTATTTACTTAAAAGTTATGTAACTGAATATTGGCTATAATTTTTATAGTAAAAGTTTATTTATATTAAAAATACCAAGATTCTAATTATGTAATTTTTGTCGATGCTTGTGATGTTGTGAAATGAGTATCTGAAATCAGATTTCAACATTATATGTAAATATGTTTTCATTTTTTCTGAAATTATTATAAAATTTTATTAATAATTAAACTTTTCATTGAAATATAAAGAAAAAATCATTCGAATTTTTTAATGAAAATAATTTTTTATTGATTTTTATGTTGTTAGCTGATTAATTAATTATGGATTAATTTTTTGCGCAATATTAAACTACATGAAGATTGAAGTTTTTGTTTTGTTAAGTGACATAAATTGTTTATTTACATTAAGGTTATTTATTTTAATATTTGCTATGATCTAAATAATAAAAGTTCATTTATTTTTAATACACATCTCTCTATTACAATTATACATATAATTATTTTAAATTTTTCGTGACCAATTCTCGATTAACAAATTCCACTTTCTGCATGCTTCGACAAAATATGCTTTGAAAAGGAAATGGAAAAAATGCATGCTTCCACATTTTTCATTATAATTCGAGAACAAGTGAATATTTTATTATGTTCTTGGTCTCGAGATTCCAAGCTTTAATTTATCGAAGGTTCAATTTTTTTAATTCAGTTCGCTGAAGCTGATTGTGTTTTAATTATTTAGCGATGTATTTTCGTACGCTATTTTCTTTTAAAATTATTTAAACGTTCGAATGCAAGTAATTGTTCAATAATTTTATTTTATTAATTAAGTATCAAATTGGAATATAATTTTGAAAATTATAGGTGATGCAATGATGTGCAAACAGGGCTGTGAAATAAGTATTTGAAATATTTTTCAAAACATATCTACATATGTTTTAGTTATTCAGCAATTTACTTTGATGCACAGTTATTTTGGTACTCGAATTTTTATTTTCTTGAATTAGTGTGAAAGTTTATTAATAAATCATGTTTTAAGAAATTTTAAAATAAAAAAATATGACGTAAACATTATTTAAACATTTTGATGCAAATACATGTTTAATGATTTTTATATTGTGAACTGAGTATCAGATCAGAATATAATTTTCAAAATTATCCGTATACATTTTTCAATGATTTGGCGATGTAGTATTTTGATGCCCGGATTTACAAAAATGACCGTGAAAGTACCCGCAAATGTCATTGTACAAAAATTACGTTTTTTCAGAATATTAAATTACATAAACTAATAATGCAGAAACAATATATTTTAATGATTTATCAATATATTTTCATGGGTTGTTTATAAATATGGTGATAACGTATCGTTTGTATTTGAGGTATCATAATTTATTTTGTGGACATTTTCATTTATACATTTGCACCACCACTAAAAAAACGATTTTTATTAGATCTGAATTTTATAATTACAGGATAAATTTTCAACGACACATTATTATTGGTATTTCAATTTATAATTATAATAATTATTATTGTTTTTTTTTCCGGATTTATGACGTTTCAAATCTCTAAATGACGTCTCGCCTTTTACTGTTAATAATAGTAATCGCAAATGAAATAATTCTTACATGGATTCATTTAATACATTCCTTCAGAATCTAATTTCAGCAAGAATTTGATTGGTAAAAAACTTTTAACAATTAAATAGTTATTCGGAAATTGGTTAAATGATAAAAATTAATACAAAAGTTGGCACGCGCGTATAATAGTCTAGTATGTCCTAAGTCGGCACCGTGGGTTAAGCTGGCACCCTCACAGTTTGGTAGACATGTACGTAATTTACGCTGATAATTGTCAACTTAGTTTTCGCCTGCCAGCTTGAGTGAGGTATACATTTTTCGTGCAAACGGAATTCCCTTTTCTTCCATTTTTGTGAAGCATCCACAGGTGTGTAAATATTTTGAAAAGTTCAATTGATTAAGTGCGTTGGTTTCTGTGTTCTGTGTGCTTTTGCTTGATGAAGTCGATTTATCATTCGAATTTGTTTCAAGTGCGTAATAGCATGAAATGTGTAAACATCGGAATGGTCCTGAGTCGGCATTAAACAGGGTTTTTTTTTTTTTGCTTTTCTTTTTATTTGTGTGTTATTTCATTTTGCTGTTTCTCAATTCCATGTCACTCGTCTCTTTTTGTTTTTTTATTTTGGTTGTGTTTTGACTGCATGTTGCATGTTTTTGATACGTTTCCATCCTATAAATAAGTTTTGCCAATATTCTACATGGGTTTTCTCATTGTAAATAGTTTCAATTTGTCCGTTTTCTCCTAAAACTTACATAACCTGCCCTTTTTCTTGCATTCGAGGTGAAAAAATTATGTGCCGACTCATGACCAGGGGGTGCCGGCTTAGGATAACCGTTTTGAGAAATTGCAAAAATCGACTTCTTCACTTTTGTTGTGCATTGCGACTACAAAAATCACGCCACACTGCTCCGAACGATATAAAATCGTAGATCAAGGATCGTGGTACCTGACCAAAGACATTAAAGCGCCATTAAACCCTGTTCACTCTCTGTTTTCGACAAAAACTCTTACTGTGCCGACTGAGGACCACTCCTCCCTATTCACAGAGAAATTTCTAGGATGATATCAGAATTGGAAAGAAATGTTGAGCAGACTAAATATTAGCATGAAGAATATGGGTCTGAAGATTAACTTAAAAAAATTGTGTTTGAAAGAAGGTATGGAAAAAGAAGTGTAGCTTCGGGGTTTATTCACTGAAGACGGAAACATAGATGGAGAAATTTTCAGGTGTATAAACAAAGATAAAAAGAATGTCCGTGTAGTTAGCACAACAACCATAAAATAACCAACTTTTGTTTAATGGAATGGTTTGGTCATCGTTTGGTCATGATTCGAAAGAAAATTTTGTCTTTTGGACGAAAAAACTCCAAAAGATATAGAGTTTTCAAAATTGGAGTGCTAACTTCACGCTGCACAACAAATTTTAATTTTTTTCGAAAATTCTTTTACCAATGATTTGGATGTTGTTTGGTCGCGTTAAGAAACTCACTTTTGATGTTTGGACATCGAAAAAAGTCATTAGCACCATACTCGCGAGCGGCGCCTTCTCAAGTAGTAGTGACCTTCTTTGGTCAGCCATATCCTTATGATGAATCAAATGTTTGGATTATCTAAATTTCCCTTTTTTTCAAAATTTCTGAAATTTTTGAAAATTCTCGAATTATAAAAGTTATCAAAATTTCTGAATTTTATAAAATGTTTAAATTTTCTGAAATTTCACAAATTTTCTAAAATTTCTAAAATTTCTAAGATGTTCAAATTTCTAAAATGTAGAAAATTTTGAATATTTCTGAATGTTATGATATGTTCAAAATTTCTAAAATTATTCAAATTTATAAAATTATCATAATTGATAAAATGTTCAAAAAAATTTTAGGATCAAAATTTCTAAAATTTCTAAAATTATTCAAATTTCTAAAATTGTCAAAATTTCAAAACTTATGAAAACATCTCAAATTTTCCAAATCTATAAAATTAACAAAATTTCCGAACTTTCTAAAATTTCCAAAATGTATAAAATATCTAAAATTTTCCAAATTTCCAAATTTATTAAACATTGTAAAATTATGAATATTGCTAAACTGTTCAAACTTTCTAAAATTATCACAATTTCTAAAATTATAAGAACTTCTCAAATTTTCAGAATTTATGAAATTTTTGAAAAGTTTCAAATTTTTAAAAATCTTAAAAATAATGTTTAGTCATCAAAATGTCTCAAATGTTTTACATTTGTAAAATGTTATAAAACTTCTAAAATGTTCTACATTTCTGGAATTATCAAAATTTCTCAATTTTTCCAAATTTCTAATGTTTTGAAAATTTTTTATATTTTTAAATTTTCTAAATTTTAGAAAATTCTCACAATTTCTCACATTTCTTCAGAATTCTCAAATTTTTAAAAGTTTTGATGATTTCAAAATTTTTTATGATTTATATTTACCATATATTTTAAATATTTTAAAACTTTTAAGAATTTCCTAAATTCATACAAAAATAGAAATAACGTTTCCCCTTGGTTCATAACATACTTTTTTCGAAAACAATATGACACTCGTTAGAGTAGTAGACTGGATGGTTGGTAACAGTCTAGTTGGACACATGCGCATTAGCTCAAGGAGCTGAAAATTCTTTCCTAGGGCTTAATTTTTATAATTTTAGAAATTTTTAATATCTTGGAAATTTTTGTAATTTTGAAAATATACGAAGATTTATATAATCTCAAGATTTTCAACATTCTTGGAAATTTTCGGTGTTACAGTTTTTGCAGCGATGGGGAATGCAAAAAGAAATCATGCATGTCTCCTAAAAATGTTCTTTTTAGAAAAATTTTCTCGTCAGGATATCTGACTCATCATATTAAATTTAAGGGCATGGCTGACCAAAGAAGGTTACTACCACTTGAGAAGGCGCCGCTCGCGAGTTGGTGCTAAAAGTGAGTTTCCTCACACGTCCAAACGACGTCCAAACAATTGGTGAAACAATTTTTGAAAAAAAATCCACATTTTTTGTTCAGCTTGAAGTTAGCACTCAAATTTTGAAAAGTCAGTATCTTTTTGAGTTTTTCCGTCCAAACGACAGAATTTGGTTTCCAAAAATAACCAAAAGATGACCAGAAGATTCCATTGAACAAAAATGGGATATGGTATGGTTGTTGTGTTAACTTTGCGGACGTATAGAAAGGCTATCGCCAGAGTATAAGCCATTACTAAAAGTAAAAATGTGACAAGTAGAGCTAAAATTGCAATATATAATTATGTACTCGCACTCAGTAATGACTATCTTTTCAAAAGAATGTGGTGTAGAGGAAACATTGTTTGACAAGAGTAAAAGAAATTGTTTGAGATGATTTGGTCATTTTGAGATAATGTTTGATGAACGTTTGACTTTAGCTAAACCGAGGAAATAATGGTCGAAATTTGTGAATGAGACTCTTAAGCCCAAAGATGTAAAGAATCATGCGAGCATAAGATCATGAAAGTACATTAAAATCTATTAGTTGTGTTTTTTTCTTTCGATGGCTAGTCCAGCGCTGGTGGGCAATTACTCAAACCTCAAAATATCGGAAACTAAGACCGATTGGTTTGAAGAAAAAAACGAAAATAATGGATTTTTATGTACTTTCACCCTGTAAAGTCCCAATCGAATCAGCGACGCACATCTCGCGACCTCTCCTTGTTAATGGATGCGACTGGGGTAAAGAGTGTGGATCTTCCTGTCGACTTTCTAGTCAGTCTGAGTGTTTATGTGTGAACGTTAACGTACTATGACTTTGAGATGGTCTCCACTTGGGGTAATTGCGATGTTGTGGAATGGGCATGTTTTTTGAAGAAGCAATTCCCGATTTTTCGATTGATCCGCATCGAACGAGTTAGGCTGATACAAGCACACGATCTTGCATGAAAAGATGTATTGACGTAAAGGAAGGTAAAACGAATGCCAGGATTTATGTTTGTGGAAGGGAACATTTCAGAAGAAACTTTTGACCAAAAGTATCAGCGGAGTGATAGACGGCTGAAACAAAAGATTGTGGATACTCATCGGCGCTCATGAAGAGCTTTACTGACAAGAAAAGGTTGCAAAATGTGCGTCGCTGAATCAATTGGGGCGTCGCAGGATGAAAGTACATGAAAATTGATTAGGTGCATATTTTTTCTTTCTATCTAATGGGCCTTCGTTTCCAAGATATTGAGGTTTGAGTATTTACGCTCGAGCGCTCGATTCGCCACTGTAGGAGGTACCTACATAAGAGCGAAGTTCAGGTTCCAGGCTCTGGAGTGGCGAGTCCGGCGCTCGAGTGGAATTACTCAAACCTCGATATATGGGAAACTAAGGCGTATTAGATCGAAATAAAAAATATGGATCTCATGGATTTTGATGTACTTTCATCCTATAAAGTCCCAATCGAATCAGCGACGCAGATCTCGCGACCTCTCCTTGTTAGTGGATGCGACTAGGGTAAAGAGTCTGGACCTTCCTGTTGACTTATTATTCTGTTTGAGTGTTTATGTGTGAACCGTAACGAACGATGACTTTGAGATGGTCTCCATTTGGGGTAATTGAGATGTTGTGGAATGGACATGTTGTTTGAAGAAGCAATTCCCGATTTCTCGATTGATCAGCATCGAACGAGTCAGGCTCACCTCGAAAAGGATTTGGCTTAAGGGTATAGACAAAACAAAAATTCCTGATTTTTACCACTGTGCGACGTGGCGCTCTATTCCGCCCAAATGCGACGTGAAGCCGTATGGGATGGACGCGTCGATTGAATCGTTTCAAAATCACCATTCTTTATTTTCTTTTTACAGAATTAGATGCCGTGGGAAATCAGAGAGACGCGTATCCTCACCCAAATATTGAACGATATCCACTTTTCGAACATCCTCGATTATTTTCTCAGTCATCGAGCTCAAATAATCCTGACGAACCAGATAGGTATGTCCCTTATGGGCCAAATGGCAGGATCAGCGTAGCGGTGTGGCTGGATCCTACTGGAACAGTAGTGAAGCGTGCGAGTCTTGGGAGAGGCAATTATGTTCCACATGGATCATATTATAGATTCCACAATTTTATAACTCGTTCTGTTGTTCGTGAAGGCCTAAGATTTGTGGAATACGTCAGAAATGATGGAACAATTTTGGGAGTACGAGCACCGAGACCGAATGGTAAATTAATATGGTTTTTATTATGCAGAACCTAATGAAAGAATTTTGAGAGTTGAGGTTGAACCTAGCAATTCTAGCATGGGATAACACTGGCTGACAAAAATGACATCTTTTTGTACCCAAAGACCGGACCATGTGAACCTGAAGGATTTTTGTATGCTAAAACCAAATCCGTTATCCAAATTTTTCCTAAACGTCAGGTTTTTGAGATATCCTATCCTAAAAGTGCAAAAATTTCGCCTTTTAGCCATATTTGAGGCAATATAACACGATCAGCAATTTTTTTCTAAAAACTGCTAACGTCATCGCTTAGTACTCCTTTTTATTTTTCGCTTCCATTTTCGATCATCCCGAACCGATTTTTTTTCTCCGAGATATCGCACATTAAACATTTCAGTTTCACAATGAAAAACTAGCAAAGAAGGCAAAGAGAAACTGAAATGGTTAATGTGCGATATCTCGGAAAAAAAATCGGTTCGGGATGATCAAAAATGGAAACGGAAGATAAAAAGAAGTACTAAACGATGACCTTAGCAGTTTTTAGAAAAAAATTTCTGATCGTGTTATATTGCCTCAAATATGGCTAAAAATAGCATTTTTTTCACTTTAAGGATAGACCTCAAAAACCTGATGTATAGGCAAAATTTAGACAACGGATTCGTTTTTAGGACACCAAAATCCTTCAGGGTCACATAGTCCGGTCTTTGGGTACAAATTTTGTCGGCCTGTGTAATTAATACAGAATTTACATGCATTTTTTACTATTTTATTGTAAAGTTGATGCTCCAGACATTTCATAAAAGCATTAATTTATTGATTATGAGTACTCAAAGATTATTTTAAACTATAATTAAATGCACGCGCGCGGAACAAGCATTCATCTTCCTTGAATTACATAATTACATAAAATAAATAATAGAATACAATATTATGATGAAATATTATTAAAATACATGCAATAAATAATATCTATTAGTTTGTTAATCTTCTCTAAAGATAAACATGAATTTCACTGATTACGATTATCATTACTGATTTTTGTAAATAAGATGAAATAGAATATCGGTTGTTTTTAATATTAGAAAATCAAGGGAAGTGAGCACGTTAGTGTACTTAGTGCTAGTTTACTACTTTTTAATTTTGTGACTCTCAACCATAATATTTCATATTTATGTAGCTCTATTTTTCAATTTCCTATGTTATAAACATACATTCCCATTAAGACTTCCGAAAGATGCGGAATGAAATTATTCTTAACGAATATTATTTACTTATGACAAATTCAATAATAAAATATTTTTCTGATTGCAAAACTTTTTTTTAAATGTTGAAAGTATTTCTTAAAATTTTGGTTTCAATTTTTCTTTCATATTTCCTTGAATATATGGAAACAGTGAAACAAATTTCCTTCAAGCCAAATATTTTATTATTCATTTTTTTAAATAAATAACATTTATTATAAAAATATTTCCTAATTAATCAAGCAAATATTTGTACCAATACGTAAGATAAAGCATTATCTTGGTCCAAGACAATTTTTCTTGATTTAAGGCCATGTGACGAGTGGGTCACGTGACCGGATTCCTACCTTACCGACACTTTTTTTTTATTTCCTAACTTATTTTCACATGAATAGCCACATCGAGTTGAAAATTTGGGATAATAAATAAGAAGCATTATTTTTTTTCACTAATATTTCATCATTCGCTTTCAAATTAGTCTGCGCTTGAAATCTTCCAATATTGCTAGTTTTATTTTACACAAAAATTAGATTTCTGGGAAAAAAGTTTTCTATAATTTCAAGAATTAAAATTATATTATCAGTTATATGTCTTACAAAAGAATAAAACATTTCCTATGCGAAAAGTTAAATTTTACACAAAAATCAGATTTCTGGGAAAAAAGTTTTCTATGATTTCAAGAGTTGAAATTATATTATCAGTTATATGTCTTATAAAAGAAAAAAACATTTCCTATGCGAAAAGTTAAATTTTACACAAAAACAGATTTCTGGGAAAACAGTTTTCTATGATTTCAAGAGTTGAAATTATATTATCAGTCATTTCTTATAAAAGAAAAAACATTTTCGATGCAAAAAGTTTAATTTTACACAAAAATCATATTTCTGGGAAAAAAGTTTTCTACATATAATTTCAAGAATTAAAATTATATTATCAGTCATGTCTTATAAAAGAAAAAACATTTTCTATGCAAAAGGTTTAATTTTACACAAAAGTCAGATTTCTGGGAAAAAAGTTTCCTATAATTTCAAGAATTAGAATTATATTATCAGTCCTGTCTTATAAAAGAATGAACATTTTCTATGCAAAAAGTTTAAAATTTACGAAAATTAATTATTTAAGCAATATTTGTTATATGAATTTTTTTTACTGTGGCTTCTTGTTAAATTTGTAATAATTGTTCAATTTTAATAAATCATTGCTCATATTTTCAGGCAAAACATTCCCTGCAACTTTACTATTCAAAATTGTGAAAATAAGTGAACAATCTTCAAAAAGAATTATTTGTTTAAAAAATTGGTGTAAGGCGATAGTAAGAAAAAATTAAATTGCAAAAAACATTCTTAAAATAAATTTTTTGGAAAGTTTAAAAATTTTGTTATTAAAAATGTTCTTTATTTGTAATCACATCATCAGCAATATTGCTTTGATTCTTAAAATCATAGAAAAAACTATTCTTTCGAAATATGATTTTTGGCACGATAAGGGGTTGAGTCATGCCAACCCGCGGTAAGTCGCATTGTGGCAAGTTACATTGCGGCAAGTGATATTTGTGGTAAGTCACCTTGCGGCGGGTCACATTGCGGCAAGTCACATTTACGGCAAGTCACATTGCGGCAAGGCATACTTATCGCAAGTCACATTTGTGGTAAGTCACCTTGCGGCAAGACACATTGCGGCAAGTCACATTCACGACAAGTCACATTGCGGCAAGGCATACTCACCGCAAGTCACATTTTCGGTAAGTCACCTTGCTGCAAGTCACATTGCGGTAAGTCACATTTACGACAAGTCATATTGCGGCAAGTCACATTTGTGGTAAGTCACCTTGCGGGAAGACACATTGCGGCGAATCACATTTACGGCAATTTACATTGCGGCAAGGCATACTTACCGCAAGTCACATTTGTGGTAAGTCACCTTGCGGCAAGTCACATTGCGACAAGTCACATTTACGGCAAGTCATATTGCGGCAAGTCACATTTGTACTTAGGGGCCGTACTTAAATTACGTAACGGATAATCGACCATCTCCAAAACCACCCCTCCCCCTGTAACGAACCGTAACAACATATTTCTACCCCCCCCCCCCACATCTCTTGCTTTACGTAATTTATGGTTTCCAGAAATAATAAGATATGGGACTTGAAACTACTGGAAATTTGTTGTATTTGAGATAAAACAACGAAATAGTTGAATTTCCAACTTTAAAAGAGAAATTCAAACAAACAAACGAATTTCCAACAAATAAAGATTTTTCAGTGATGGAAGAAAAAAAAGTTCACCTAAATTGTTGAATCCTAAAGCCAAAAGACGAATTATCTGTAAAAAAATTGAGTTTTCATCCAGAAAAATGGGAATTTTCAACCAAAAAATTAATTTTTAACAAAATAGTTGAATTTTCAACCCAAGAGATCAAGTTACATAAAAAAAATCTGCCCGCTTCGCGGGCACATTCTCATCACGCGCTTCGCGCGCGGCTCGCTTCGCTCGCAAGTTTGAGCGCGCCTAGGGCGCGCAACTGTTGGATCTCGCGCTTCGCGCTCGATCATATATTTATCTCGCGCTTCGCGCTCGATTATGTATTCACCTCGCGCTACGCGCTCGGGCGTATCTACATCGCGCTTTACGCTCGGTTGCTCTAGATTTTTCAACTTCGTGTTCGACTTCGATGAAAAGAAAAAGTTTGTTTGCAAATATTATAAAATTATCAAAACCTCTACATATTAAGTGATTGTTAAATTTGTTTTTATTTTAGACTGAAAAGGAACTTCATTTACTCAAGGTTCTATCGACCTTAAGGAACACATTCTCATCCAGACACTCGCACTTCGCGCTCGATATTTGATTTGAAAATCATTTGAACCTTGCGTTCCACGCTCGGTTCTGTGCATTTGATTTTTCTATTTTCAATGCTGTTTTTTACGGATAAAACAAAAACTACGCGTCATATCAAAAAGTGAATGATAAGAAATTTGTAGATCTTTTTTGGATGCACAATTTTGGTGGAATGATCTTTTCTCGTATCTTGCATAGTTTCACAGCAAAATGGAATTTTTGATTATTTTTTTGTGCGATCAAAATTTGAATTTTTTATTTTTCAAAAAATTCAAAAAGTTGTTATGAAAATATTATAGGGCGTTCAAAAAGCAACGTTTTTCTCCTCCTGACTTTTTTTCATATCGTGCGTTTTTCGGCTTAAAATGTACATTTTCGTTTGTTTTTTGGAATTTTGAAAATGCTATAACTCCAGTAATTTTTGTTTTATCACGAAAAGTCATTAAAATATTTTGTTCGTCATTTTGCGTACTACTAATAACCATACATAGAATTTTTAAATCTTCAAAAAAAGTGGTCTCAAAAATTTTCAAAATGTGCTCACTTTTTGAATTTTCATCCAAAATAGCTGGTTAACGAACTCGTTCTCTATTTTTCGGGCATAAAAAAGTGTGCCAAAGCTCAATCAAATCTGATCATTTTTTCGAAAGTTATCGTGGCTACAGACAGACAGACAGACAGACAGACTACAGACAGACAGACACCTTGATAAAAACCGTTTTTTCTGGCTCAGGGGGTCTCAAAACGTGGAGATTTGATGAAAACCGACTATGTCAAATTTTACATAAAACCAATACCTTCTCATTAGAATGAGAATGTAAAAAAAGTTAACAGAATAGTTCAACTTTTAACCACGCAGTTAGATTTTGAAATCAAAAAGATCAGTTTTCAACTAAATAGTCAAACTTTAACCAAAGAGATGAATTTTCAACAAACAAAATTCAATCAAACAAAATTTTCAAAAAAATAGTTTACACAAGAAGTAAATTTTTTACGAAGATACTTGAATTTTCAACCCAAAAAGATGAATTTTCAATAATAACTGTTGAATTATCACACAAAAAGGATGACTTTTTGAAAAAACTATTCAATTATCGATCAAAGAGTTGCATTTTCATGCGAGAAAGATTAATTTTTTACCAAAAAAGATGATTTTTTAAATCAGAAAGACAAATAATAAAAAATATAGTTCAATTTTCATCCAAAAAATATTTAAATTGATTTTTTAACACAAAATGTGATTTTTCCTTGAAAGATAAATTTTCTGCGAAACAGTTCAATTTTCAACAAAACAGTAGATTTTTGAACCAAAAAGGATGACTTTCTAACAAATTTATTGAATTTTTAATCAAACAGTTGCATTCTTATCCAAGAAATATGAATTTTCTACTCCGACAGAGAAATTTTTAAATAAACAAGATAAATTTTCAAAAAAATAGTCGAATTTTCATCCAAAAAAGATTTCAGGTGATTTTTCAACAAAACAGTTGAAATTTCAAACAAATAATAAAATCTACAACTAAAAAGATAATTTTCAAGAGGAAGCAACTGCAAAAAAAAAAAATACAAAGCAAATAAATTAATAACAAGAATTTTATATCAGGGTTACCGCGAAACTTAGTTTTAAGAATTGTCTAATTTTCCCCTGACCAATTTTTCATTTTCCCTGACCATTAATATTCAAAGACCAGAATATTACATTTGTAACATTTTGAACCTAGAATCTTTTATAAGCGGAATAAAACAATTTCAGATAAAAATTGAAAAATTTATTCTGCTTGACAGTTATGCAAAGTTATATACATAAACTCCCTGACTTTACCAGATTTTTTTTTATAAATCCCTGACTTTTCCCTGACTTAAAAAAAAATTGTTGTCGGCTAGGTTCCTGTTTTCACTCAACAGTTTTCTTCGGCGGGTAACGTGAAATTCATATTAAATTACTCTACAATTTCTGCGAGTTACTTGTTTCATTTGTGAATTTCCGAAAATTACGTACATGAATGAAGGACCCCCCCCCCCCTTGCCGTATCTAATCGTAACAAAATCTCTTGACCCCTCCCTCCCCCTTAAGCTGTTACGTAATTTAAGTACGGTCCAAAATCGCAATTCATATTTGCAATTTTTCAAAGTCACATTGCAACATGTGGACTCCACGTGTTTTCTGAATGAGAGATACCGCAATGTGATTTGCCGAAAAGTTACTTGCCGCTAATTTGACTTGCCACAAATGTGATTTTCCACAAATGTGACGTGCCGCAATATGACTTTTCGAGAGTTGGCATCATCCGGACCCAGATTATTTAATTTTCAGTCCTTTAATTTAAAATTGTTCACACGGAGAAAAATGGATGGTCAAAGTTAGAGGGTCAAAATTTAGAGAACCAGTCCGTTCTTCTAGATGGTCTAAAGATCCTTTCAGAATTTTTTCCGCAGAGTCAGAGAGACTCTTATTTTATGGCCAGTCTGAGTGTTGTAAGAAGGTCAGACTCACTATCAGAGATAATCGAAGTATCCTTTTGGGATGGTAAATACGATCATCTTGTCTTCACTCATTTCGACCATCCACGGAAGTGTAAATGACCCATCGCGGAGGGCTAACCTGAGTAGTTAACGTTGGCGTATTTATTTAAAATGAATAAATGTGTAAGTCAAATGTTCACAACAAATAAGAAATGTAAAGTGCATAAGAATATTATGAATTATTGTAAATTCATATTTAACATGAAAAATATATTCCTTTCTTTAAACATTGAAATCTATCAGTTATTTTGAGGAAAAAAATCGGATAAATAAGTTAAATTTTACTTTACAAGTCCTTCTTGTAAGCTAAGAATTATTTTTAATAACTTGACTCTTATTATTTGCTGTTTGAAATTGCTTTTTACATGTTATCATTTCAAATATAGTCTGTCTGCACATCTAGATGGCCAAAATGACCTTCCATATTTCTCCGTGCAATGTTTAACTCTGCGATTAATTTTTACTCTTTTCAAATTAAAAATCTTTTTTTTAAAGCTCGTAAAGGCACTGCAGAACCTAACGAATCAACATGGCTCATCACTTACTCGGGCAAAAACTTTAAGGTAAAGCAAGATCCTGCTACGGGACAAGTGGAAGGAATTAGCCTCATGCCTGCAAATGTATACCGCCGTGAACCAAATCAACATATTCTTAAAATTGAAGAAGTTTGTATGGGTGGTATAAAATTTCATGTCATCTCAAGGCCTGATGGACAAATCTTGGGAGCTGAGCTTGACAATCGATCTCATCATTGATAGCGTGAACATTCATCTATTCGCAAAATAAACGATACAAATATATTAAATTTGTTGAATATTTTTGTGATGCATATTCCTGAATAAAAAGACAATTCGCTGAAAGTGAATCTTACTTATAATGAGATGTGATGAAGTAGGGGAAGCGTGGGCAAGTGAAGGGCCAGCTAAAAACCAGGAATGTTATTTTAACAAGGAGGTATCGAATTATAATTATGAAGTAAAAAACCTTTCCTCGAAAATAATTATTTCCACTATTATTTGAATAAATAATTGCTAAAACTGTTTTATGATGTCCGGAAAGACTTTTTTCTATTCCGTTAAGAGTCGAATAATTCCATCTTATTGCCTTTCACCCTTATATGATTCGCATGAAAAATGTATTACGCTATTGCTTTTCAACACAGAGGGAGCATTATGCAAAACTAGGATTCTCAATGTTCCGCCTGACGGATATCGACTGTTTCCAGGGTTTCCAGTCTCATGATATTCCACCTACATAGAGAATATCTGCTATTTTCAATTTCCTAATGGAGTTTTGAGGTATCCTGGCATCGCCTAGGGTGAATTTCACCAAGCTTCATTGCCGCGCCGATCCCTCAAGCTGCCTACATTTTACAGCGAACACTATATATTTGTATGTTACACAGAGGTACTGAAAGCTTGACATGACACCTGTCCGTCAAAATCTACAATCTATATCATCACGCTTGATTCCACTATTCTTTCCTCTCACATTTTTTGGTGAACCAACTGTCAATTTTCTTCTTCACATCCAATTTTTTTGATGAACTGACTTTTGAACAAGTATTTACAATGTTTACTCTTCACTGAGAAAAATGAGTAGTTCACAGAAAAAATAGAAGATAAACTTTACATCGATTTCCGTTAAAAGATTCGCTGCAACAAAAATTAACATTGTCGAATAAACTTTACATGAAACTGAGATAATTCCGTGTTTTTAAACTGTCTCGGAATAATTTGTCAGCGAAAAAGCGTATTCTGCTATGTAGTTAACAGCAGTGTAAAGAACAGTGAAGTATGGATGAAATTGGTTTGAAAATCAGGACACCAGATTTTCAAAAACATTCAACTTATTACCATTTCATTTTAAAAATAATTGTACCTATCGCGGACGAATGGTTATATATTTTTCATGACTCAATAAAGCACTCGACAACATTCGAAAAAGTCGTCATATTTACTATGATCTTAACCATAATTCACAAGTTATGGGATAGGAATTTCCGTTTTGAAAGTTTCGAGATCCGTCAATATTGCAGTATAATATAAAAGCCTTTTTACGGAGTAAAATTTTGAAGCTAAAAGATGATTTCTGAACAGCTACAACTCCTATCGACCTTATTTCATGCTTCAAATTTTTATTATTTCAAAAGTTTATTTTCAAACAGAAAAATCAGAAAAAAATTTTTCTTCTTCATTTTTCTAAAATTCAGAAAAATAATTTTTTGTACTCAGAAGTTTTGCTACGCATGAGGGCACCCTAAACCGTCAAATTTCATTTAAAAAAGTTAGTAAATAAATATTTATCAAGAATATTGAATGTAAATTCAAAATCTTAATTTTGTACTGTAGATAACATTTTATATTAAGATAATATTTATGGAAATTTAAGTATATTCTATCAGGTATTTCAGGTTCGGAAATCAAAGATGTCTGCAAGCTGAGGGATAAACAATAATACCAATTGCATTGGGACAAAACTTAATTTTTTTCAAAACTCAGAAAAAAATGGTTTTTCACCATAAGCGTATTTGGACATTATTCTTTATTTTCTAAAAAGTATTCAATTAAATTATAAAATCCATAAAAAATGTGTAATGATTTTATTATTTAATTAAATAGATTTCTCGAAATGAAAAATAATATCCAAATACACTTGTGGTGAAAAATTGGGAAGACTGAAGAATTCTCGAGACTGTAAAATTCCTAAATTAGAAAATCCCCAAATAATTAAATTCCCGAATAGGAAAATTCCATGATAATAAAATTCCCGGACAGTTTATAATATTACCGAAATAAAAAATTCCCGAATGATGAAATTCCCGACAGTTTATGATATAACCGAATTGGAAAATTCCCGACATAAAATTGCCGAATTCCATAATATCCAAACTAGGAAATTCCACAATTATAAAATTCCGGAATTTAAACAAATGAAAAAAATTTTTTCATGAATATTATTTATTTATTAAAAATACAATAATCAAAAATTTTTATAAAAAAAACGGTAATGCTTAAAGTTTCTAAAATTATTGCTGGAATCTTAAATAACAATGATTGAAAAAATATATTTTTGGATGAAAATTTTTGGACGACTGAAAAATCCTAAAAAATAAAATTCATGACTCTGTCTAATTCCCGAATAATGAAATTTTCGATTATGGAATAAAATTCCCGAATTGGAAAATTCCCAAATAATGAAACTCTCGAATGAAAAATTCCCGAACAGTTCATAATATCACTGTAATGGAAAATTCCCGACAGTTTATAATATTACCGAATTTTCAAATTCCCGATAGAAAATTTCCGAATTATAAAACACCTGAACTAAAAAATTCTTGAATTATAAAATTCCGGAAACAATAAAAAAATTGTTTTTCAATCAATATTATTTATTAATTAAAAATACATTCATCAAATATTTTTATTACAAAAATATTTTTTCCTGATCAACATTTCTAAAATTATTGTTTGAATTCAAAATAACAATGATTGAAAAAATATATTTTTGGATGAAAATTTTTGGACGACTGAAAAATCTTAAAATCAAATTCCCGAATAATACAATTCCCAAATAATGAAATTCCCGAATAAAAAATTACCGAACAGTTTATGATATTACCAAAATGGAGAATTTCCGACAGTTTATAATATTACCGAATTTTCAAATTCCCGATAGAAAATTGACGAATTATAAAACTCCGGAAACAATAAAAAAATTGTTTTTCAATCAATATTATTTATTATTTAAAAATAAAATAATCACATATTTTCATAGAAAAAAAACATATTTTTCTGGCTGAACGTTTCTAAAATTATTTTTTGAATTTCAAATAACAATACCTCAAGACAATTTTCATATAGAAGAATATTTTTTTTCAATTATTGTTATTTAAAAGTTAAACAATAATTTTAGAAACTTCAAATATTAAAAATAATTTTTTTCTTGATAAAAATATTTGATTATTATATTTGTTTAAATTCGGGAATTTTCTAGTTCGGCTATTTTATAACTTGGCAATTTTCTGTCGGGAATTTTTAAATTCAGTAATATTATAAACTGTTGGGAATTATCCATTTCGGTAATAGCATAACCTTTTAGAGAATTTTTTAATCGATAATTTACCAATTCGGGAATTTTATTACATATTCGAAAATTTTATTATACGGGAATTACCCAATTCGAGAATTTGACAGAATTGGAAATTTTATTTTCCGGGACTTTTCAGTCCTCCAAATTTTTATTTCAAATATTGTTACTTTGAAATCAAACAATAATTTTAGAAACTTTAAACATCACATATTTTCTTCAACAGAAATATTTGATTATTGTATTCTTAATAAATAAATAATATTCATTTGAAAAAAATTAATTATTTATATTCGGGAATTTTCTAATTTAGATATTTCATAATTCGGCAACTTTCTGTCGGGAATGTTCAAATTCGGTAATATTATTAACTGTTCGGGAATTTTATTAATCGCGAATTTTCCAGCTCGGAAATTTTAGTGTCGGGAATTTTATTTTCGAGATTTTTCAGTCGGTCCGAAAAATCATTTTTGTACAAGCTGTAAAAAAAACGTTTGGCTGTAAAAACTTTCGCCAGGCTACTTATCTTACTACAGATTCAAAATCCAATAGTTAATTTCTGTTAGCCTAAGCGCAGCAAATTTCTGTTAGCCTAAGCGCGGCAAATACCTAGATCCGCCACTGAATGTTCCAACTTGAAAATTAATTCGATTCCTATTTTTCGTTTTGTTCCTAACCTACAATACCGACAGTGGCAGAAAGTATCACGATAAAATCTTTCAAGATCGGTTACCATCTTATGAACTACATAAGCCATGTAGTAATCTTTCAAGATGGTGACGATGGTTGTTGTTGTGTCAAGTTCTTTATTTACATTCACGAAAAATACGTTTTGATTCGTCCACGAAAAGTCTAATTATTTTCCAAATAACAATTAGGTAAGTAAAAATTTATTTTTAATCTGGTTTCCTGATTTATAGCTTTTCACTCATATTTTGCCTTTTTTCCATTGCTGCAAAGGACGTAGCAGACGACAGCTTTTGTTCCATCGTAAGATAAACTTTCGACAAATAGCATGTAATCTTTACCAGCTGAAAATTTTACACGCAACAAAATTTAACTTCAGTTTTTTCTCGTGACTAGTTTACATTAGTAACGTTTTAGTATTCAGAGTTACTAATAAATTAGTCATTTGTACTACTAATTGATTTTGTTGACAAATTAAAGTAGGTGGCATAACTATTTTATTTGCTAACGTGGTTGGTACGATTGGGAATGCGACAAAGCTACCAACATAACTGCGGTAAAACGAGGGAGAACATTTAGACATGGCCGTCATAACTCGTTGATCACTTGATGTCTTGTTCATCATTGATTGATGGAAGTATCAGAAGTGTTGCAAAGTTTAGGCTTGGGGGTTTATATCGAAGCATTTGAAGGTATGTATAAGAAATTGAAAAATCAAACGAGTTTTAAGTTTCACTGGAAATCCTAACCTACAAAGTGCATCTGCAATTAGAAAGATCTCAGTGGGCATAGGGGCATATTTTTTTCAGAACGTCTGATCAGCTGAACTGTCATCAGCGTCCCTACACGGAAAAAATTTATCCGTGAAGAAGTCACGAACTTGTAGCTAGGTCTCGGATACGAGATAAAAAAATGAAACATTAAATCCTTATTTCTATGAGAAATATATGGATAAATTTCGAAGTCTCTTACGTACAGTTCGAATTTCCTACGAACAGTTCCTGAAAATTTCAGACTGAAATAAAAAGAGGAAAAATTTTATTTGTGCGATTTAATTTTATATTAATTTATAAATTCGCAACTCAGAAGATTCGAACCTCAAAGACTGCTGACTCACCAGTTTCTAAACATAAACCAGGAGTGCGTAAACACGCGCAGCCATCGAGGCCAAACAAAATAGGTATTATAAAACTTCTAGCCACTCATCCGACGAGCTCGAGGCACACATACGAGCGCACACACGCACCGCGCGTGTGTGCGTGGGCCACGTACAGGGAGACTTAGTTTCGAGTTCCCAGATTTCTCGGGCAAGCTCGTGAGTGCTCTGAGAATCTTTTCCCAATCACTCGTAATGTTTTTGTAATTATTCACGTAAAAAAAAAGTGATGAACCATTTTAGAATTTTCACATCGAGTTCGTCAATCTTTCTGAAAGTTCGCAGGTTATTTACGAAAATACATAAATATCCGATGTTTTTTTCTCATATCCGAGACCTAGCTACTAGTTCGTGACTTTTTTACGGATAAATTTTTTCCGTGTAAGATGTCCCAAAAAAAAGATGCCCACGTGCCCAATGTGATCTTCTTAATTCAGATTTCGATAGCATAGTGATATTTTAATTAAAGATATTTAAATTAGTCGCTGTGACAAAAAGAAAATAGTTATACCTACAAATTTGTTGACAAACTATATTAGTAAGTTCAACTACCAACAGACAGTCGTTTTGATAAACTGAAATAGTTAGTCTACCTGATTAAATAGTAACGGCAACTACTCGTGCCCCAACTAACAAAAATATTTTACACTACTAACTAAATAGCAGTACCATTATTTACTAACTAAAATAGTTGTCCCAACAATTTTATTAGTTGTCCAAAACTAATCTTTTTTTCAGTGTTAAACAAGAGATTCTCGTTTGGCATATATTCACAGAAAAAACTGGAGGTTGGGTAATGTTGCGGCTCTAGGAAAAGTTGGCATCCTTTAGAACTTAGGCTCTAAAGGGACTCTTTTTGAGGGTTCCTTTTTAGTTCGTTGCTACGCGATAGATGGCCATTGGCGGATGCCGACGTTTTCAAATGCGCATGTGCTGAAAAGCGTGGGCCTCTTTGAAAACAACGAATACTATGAATAATCATACAGATATACATATATATATATATATATATATATATATATATATATATATTTGCACGCAAGGGCACTTGTGGGGTACAGTTTCAGCCTTTTCGCAGACCTATCCTCACTTGTGAGGTACAAACGGACTTGTAGGGTACGGCCTCACAGTGTTCGAGTACCAATATAGGCTTGTGGGGTCCGTACCTCACAAGGTATGAAAGTATATAAGGTGTATTCTGGGGTCCCGAATATTCGATACATGTAAGGGGAATTGTGGGGTACGCAACCCGAGAAATGCAAATGTGGAATTAACTGTTCAAAAGCGGACACAGTCTATATATTAAGACCGATTTTGATGTTTTTTTCAGAAACGATAAATATTAAAATTTTAAGATTATTGCAGTTTTCGTTTTTTAATTTATTTTTCAATTGAATAATATATAAAAAATAAAGTAACAAAATTGGGTATTTTAACCATATGTATTTTTATCTTCAGAAAAAATTTGCAAGTCACTAGCCATAGGTCAACCCATTTCCAGAATGTTAGAGTTGTAGGGGGGTCTAGCGCACAGTGGGCACAGAAGGCTACAGCCTACAATTCTTAACCGATTTTCAAATTTTTTGTTGATAAGTGGTCAGGAATAGTTTTTAATTAAATTTAAAAAATGTCGACATCGTGCGAATTGTCCTTGCAAAGTATATTTGTGAGTTGATATTGCTTTATTTTATCGACAAGATCATATTCGATAACAAAATCTTGTTGTTTGGTATGATTTGTTCATTTTATAAACAAATTATATAGACAAATGCATAGTTTAGGCATTTATTGGCAGAAAGTAATCGTTTTTTTTTTCTTAGTGGCTTTAAATTATATTAGTGGTAACATTTAGTGATGAAGATTAGTCATTCGATATTATTTCCTTATTTACAGAACAAATTTTATAAACAAATGCATAGTTTGATCATTTCTAGATAGAAAGTAATCGTTTTTCTTCCTAGTCGTCCTTAAATTATATAAGTAGTGAAGTTTAGTGACGATTAATTGTCAATCAATATTGTTTGTTCATTTTATGAAGAAATTTTATGAACAAATGCACAGTTTGACCATTTATGGATTGAAAGCAACCGTTTTTATTTCTGATCATCTTTAAATTATATTACTGGTGATTCTCAGTGATACAGACCTGTCAATCGATATTATTTGTTTATTTTATAAACAAATGCATAGTTTGGCAATTTATGGGCAAAAATTAATTGTTTTTCATTCTTAACGCCGTGAAATTATATAAGTGGTGGTTTTCAGTTATGAATAATTGTCATTTGACATTATTTGTTTATTTTGTAGATAAATTTTATGAACAAATGCATAGTTAGTCCATTTATAGACAGAAAGTATTCGTTTTTCTTTTTTAGTACTTTTAAATTATATAACTGGTAATATTCAGTGATAAAGATTGGTTATTTGATATTATTTGTTTATTTAATGAATCAATTTTATTAAAAAATGCATAGTTTGGTCATTTATAGACAGCAAGTAATCGTTTTTCTCCCTACTCGTCTTCAAATTACATAAGTAGTGAAGTTTAGTGACGAAGACTTGTCAATCGATATTATTTGTTCATTTTATAAAGAAATTTTATGAGCTAATGCACAGTTTGACCATTTATAGATAGAAAGTATGGCCAACGGCCATACCACGCTGAAAACCCCAGTTCTCGTCAGATCACTGAAGTTAAGCAGCCTTGGACGCGGTTAGTACTTGGATGGGTGACCATTCAAGAATACTGACATGAGTGCTGTTGGCACATCGTGGGTGTGGTGAGCCCACACTTGTAGTTATTTATAACTACAAGAAAAACCTAGAAACACTACCCGAATCGGGTAGTGTCACGCCTACCCTGAAAGGGAAATGGTTTAATGGTATAAAAAAAAAAAAGTAACCGTTTTTATTTTGGATCGTATTTAAATTATATTAATGGTGATTCTTAGAGATGCAAACTTGTCATTCGATATGATTTGTTTATTTTATATAGAAAATCTCATAAATAAATGCATAGGTTGGCAATTTATGGGCAGAAAGTAATTGCTTTTCACTCTTAACGAATTCAAATTATATAAGTTGTGGTGTTTAGTTATGAAGACTTCTCGTTCGATATTATTTGTTTATTTTATAAATAAGTGCATGGTTTAGTCATTTGTAGACAGAAATTAATCTTTTTACATTCTCATTCTAATGAGAAGGTATTAGTTTCATGTAAAATTTGACTTTGTCGGTTTTCATCAAATCTCCACGTTTTGAGACCTCCTGAGTCAGAAAAAACGATTTTTACGAAGGTGTCTGTCTGTATGTCTTTCTATCTGTCCGTCTGACTGTAGTATCGTGTAGGCACGATAACTTTCGAAAGATTGATCATATTGGATTGTGCTTTGGCACACTGATTAACAAACTCGTTCTTTCTTTGTAGGCCATAAAAAAGTGTGCCGAAGCACAATCTAATCTGATCAATCTTTCGAAAGTTATCGTTCCTACACGATACAGACAGACAGACAGACAGACGGACAGACAGACAGACAGACGGACAGACAGACACCTTCGTAAAAATCGTTTTTTCTGACTCAGGAGGTCTCAAAACGTGGCGATTTGATAAAAACCGACAAAGTCCAATTTTACATAAAACTAATACCTTCTCATTAGAATGAGAATGTAAAAATTACCGGAGTTATAGCATTTTCAAAATTCAAAAAAACAAACGAAAATTAACATTTTAAGCCGAAAAACACACGATATGAGAAAAAGTCAGGAGGAGAACGACGTTGCTTTTTGAACACCCTACAATATTTTCATAACGACTTTTTGAATTTTTTGAAGAATAAAAAATTCAAATTTTGATCGGGCGAAAAAATAATGAGAAATCAAATATTGCATTTGGCTGTCAAACTATTCAAGATACTACAAAAGATGATTCGGCCAAAATTATGCACCTAAAAAAGATCTACAAATTTGTTATTACTCACTTTTTGATATGACGCGCAGTTTTTGTTTTATTCGTAAAAAACAGCATTGAAAATAGAAAAATTAAATTTTTAGACGAATAACACGAGCTACGAAAAAAATGACAAAGAAAAAATTTTTTCATCCAAAGAAGAGGTACAAATTTATTGTGACTCATGTTTCGATAGGATGCGTTGTTTTTGTTTTATTCGTGAAAATAACATTGACAATAAAAAAAATCAAATTTTTGAGAAAAAAAATGCAAGGTACGAAAACAGACGAATGAACAAAAATTGTGCATTCAAAAAAGATTTACAAACTTGTAATCAATTTTTGTTGTAAGAATATATTCGAAATGAAAAAAATTAACTTTTTTGAAAAACGGCACAAGCTAAAATAACATTTTAAATAATACAATTTATCGCCTAAATTATATCATTATTTTTTATTTGAAATCAAATACAAATTTAGTAATTTGTATATGAAGAACATATAACACGAAGCACAAAGTGCGCGACGGCCAAATCGCGCGCCGTAAGTGCGCTCAAACTTTTTTGTTTCTATTACACGGTGCACAGAACCGAGCGTGGAACGCAAGGTTCAAATGATTTCCAAATCAAATATCGAGCCCGAAGCGCGAGCGTCTGGATGAGAATGTGTTCATTAAGGTCAATAAAACCTTGAGTAAATAAAGTTCCTTTTCAGTCTAAAATAATAAAATTAGTGGAGATTTTGATAATTTTATAATATTTGCAAATAAATTTTTCATCGAAGTCGAACACGAAGTTCAAAAATCTAGAGGGACCGAGCGTAAAACGCGATGTAAATACGCCCGAGCGAACGCAATAATAAAAAAAGATTACTTTGTTTATAGAATAAACAAATAACATCGAATGACAAATCAAATTTCGCGAATTCCTTGAATTCCATAAATGTCGTGAATTCCTTAAATTTCATGAATGCCGCGAATTCCGTGAATTCCATTAATTCCGTAAATTCCTTGTTTACAATTTTCAACTTATAAACATTACAATACATGTATTGGAATGCTCGATGGTTACTTCACGATTTTACAGCACGTACACTACATGCATTGCAATTTCGTCATTCCAATACCGTGTTTGAAATGTTACCTTACGTTTGTATTGTAGAAGTGTTGGAGAATTACATTTCTAACAGTGTAGTTCTCAAAAATTATTCTGTCAATTTAAATAATCCATTGCATATGCAGAAAAATGGGCATTTTTCATTTATTGACAAAATACCATTTTCGACTATCATGTAACAACACAGTTACTTTTGCTCGAGTAAAATATAAATTGAAATACTGTTGTATACATCTGGTTTGATTAAAAAAAATTGTACATTGTACATTGTACAAATTGTACATCTTCAGTTTTTATCAGTTTTGCATGCAAACCCCGGTGAAAAAGTTGTATACAGTTTATATATAGTGGACAAGACAATGATATTTTTCATTTGTTTTATACATTTTTCTGTATAAAACAAATGAAAAATATCAGTGTTTTGTAATATATAACTTTTTCACCTGGGATAAATGTTACATTTTTCCTACCCTTGAATTTTGAAAATAAATTTTAAATATAAAAATAAAATGATTCGATACATTTATTTGACAAATAAGTTTAAACAAATGGTAATTAAAATATTACTCACACATCATAATTCATTTGACAAAAAAATGAAAAAGTGACCAATTTAAACCAAAAAAAAAGGGCAAAAGTGACTTATTTCTAACCCAAAAAGTGACTAAAAGTGTCTAATTTTTTTTTTTTAATTAAAATAAATAAAATTTGAAAAAATTTGTTAGAAGTCCGGGTGAATTTGAACGAATTCAGAATAAATTCATGGGGATTCAAAATAATTCAAATTAAATTCACAGGAATCTAATTTTTGACTTATTGTCACAAGTGACATATGGTTGGAATCGCCAAGAAACGTAGATTTTGAATCTAATGTTATTAAATTACTAATTGTAAAATTAAAAACTTTTCATGTTTCGTATTTTATTCCTCATTAGTGCAAAGGACCCCCCGCTGGCGATCTTCGGCGATAGAGAGCGAAGAAGACAAACAGGTGTAGACTAGCCTAGATGAGAAGGCGGGGTGTACCTGAGCTATTGAAAGTGGGCATTGTAAAGAGTGCTACTACAATATTATAATTACGGGGTTTTTTCCGGCAATAAAATTAATCTCTTGTTGGTTTGGGTTCCAGTTTAGAAATATTCGATCGAGTTTATTACTCTAAAATTTACAGCTTCTTAACTTATTTAAAGACGCACAAAATCAATTCAAATAATGAAATTATTAAGAGAAATGGATAGTTTTATTTTTATTTTACTCGGTTATTATATTTTTTATTTGCTTTTTCAACTTTGTTGTAATTCCACATGTTGGTTGATGGTCTAATTATTCTAATATCAAAGGCTAATAATAAGATAGGTATGCTCAATTACTTTAATTTAAATTGAAATACTAATTTACTATAGAGGAGGAATTCAATTATTCATTTGTGTAATTTCCCTTGAAAATTAATTAGATTAATTATATTGATTTTTTGTAATTCAGATAAACGGTACCATATTATTCAATTGAAATTTTGATTAGATTTTTGAATTTCAATCAAAAATGGAAAGAGTGGCTAGGTAATTCTAAAATCTAATACTTTACAAAATTTTCATTTCAGGTCTTTATTTGTAAGCCGTAAATTTACAATTTAAAGAATTTTGAAATGTAGTTTTCAAAACTAAATCATTAAAAATTTAAAGCGTTCAAAATTAAAATTTTTGTTAAAAAACGTTTTCAGGGTAGCCACTATTTTTATAATGTTTGGCTCCCGGCTTTCTCTCGGTGCTCCCGCTAAAAATTCGTGATTTTTTCCGGTTTAGAACAAAATATACTCTCTTTGCGAATCCAGCAATTTTTCACATACGAACAGAACCGGAAGTCGATGAGCATCATCACACCTTTTTGCAAGAAATGTATTGACTGTTAATAAAGCCAAATGCAGAGATGTGTTTTATTACACAACAGCTCTAAAAGTTAAATTATTTTAAGAAAATTCAATTCGTTTATAAGATATGAATTTTCAAATTGTTGATGATACTTTTCAAGATTTAACCAATTAAATTTTAATTGCAAAATTAACATTTTTGAAAGGGAAACATTGAGGGTTCATAATAAAAATTCAGTACTCTAAAATTGTAAACATTCAGAAATGAAGAAATTTTTCAATTACTCATGTATCAATTCAAGGGGTACATAATTTTAAAAATCGGTGTTCACGGATTGCATGATTGCAAGTGATTGCACTGTGAAATTACAAAGTGATTGCAGTGAATGCACGGTGAAAATAGAGTGATTGAAGTGCATTTTGTACACCGATTGCAGGAGTTGTGGACCCCTCTCACCAATTCCTGTTATTTTGATTTCTATCTATTTTAATTTTATATAATACAATTTTTAATTTTTTAATCTCATTTCGTTTAATTTTAAACATTTCCTTCAGAAACGTTATTTTTTCTTGAAATTTTCCAATTAAATATTACTCAAATTGAAATTATTTATTTTTCTAAATCTTGAACTGAAAATCGGAAAATTTGCAAATATTGCATTGAAAATTAAAAATTTCAAAATAATAATATAAAACAAGAGTGCTATAATATGATGCCAATGTTTGAATTTGCACAATTTCAATATTTTCAATTCGAATTTTTTAATTTCTCAACATTAATTTATAACTTTTGTAAAAGTTTTCTTTTAAGTTGTCATTTTAGGTAAATTAGTCTTACAATTTTAGGAAGCTTCCCCTAAAATATGAACCAAAAACTAGCGGGTCATCCAGCTACGGCCTTTCTTCAGAAAGAAATGAATTTTTACGCCAAAAAGACGAAACATACGAAAATTCAAATCAGTTGAATTTTCAAACAGGACGTATGGCAAAATAATTCAATTTTGCAACAAATATTAAAATTTTACGAACAATTGAAAAATCCCGAAAATATAATACAGAACATTGTAAAATTCCCGAATAATAAAATTGCCGAAATTATAAAATAGCCGAAATATAAAAATCCGGAATGAGAAAATTCCCGAATAATACAATTTCCGACAGTTTATAATGTTACCGAATTTGAAAATTCCCGAAGAATAAAATTCCCGTCAGAAAATTGCCGAATTAAAAAATAAATTAACTAGAGAATTCTCGAATTATATTCCCGAATTTAAACAATTAAATTTGTTCGCTACATATTATTTATTTATTGAAAAATCAAATATATTTATCAAAGAAATTTTTTTGATGTTCAAAGTTTTTTAAAATTATTGTTTGAAATTCAAATAACAATAGTTGAAAGAAATATATTTCTGAATGTAACATTTTGTTTGAAAATGTGCATAGTATTTTTTTTAAATTACAGAAAATTTTCTCAAAGATGGAATTGTCAATTTAAAAGAAATAAATAAAAATGAACTTTCAGATCAGTCAGTGCTGAATTGAATCCTGCAAAGTTTGTTTGGAAAATTTTATTAGGTTCGGAGAAAATTAAGGGAGACATTTTTTTTCGTTCGAGACACACTTGTTTTTAAATCTTTTTTTTTTACACAATTATTTTAATTTGAAATTCAAACAATAATTTTTAAAATTTTTAAACATAAAAAAATTAGTTGACAAAAATATTTGATAATTGTATTTTAATAAATAAATTATATTTATTAAAACCCAATTTTTTTTAATGTTTAAATTCGGGAATTTCATAATTCAGGAATTTTTTTGTTCTGGTATTTCAGAATTCGGCAATTTTATTTTTTGGGATTTCTCAGACGTTTCAAATTTTTAACAAAAAAACATAAATTCTTAACCAACAATTTGATAGTAGACTTCTCAACCGAAAAGAACGAAATCACGTTGAAGTAGAAAAATGGAATAAAGAGGAGAATAGGTGAAAGACTGTGAAGCCTCTGATGAATAAATGAGAATTTGGATAGTTAATAGACTAAACAATAACACAACAATATAAATAAACAATGAAGTTTATTTGTATTACTTTGAAAATATTCGTTTACAAACATGGAAATTTTGCTTAAAAAATATAGTTAGTTTTTTAACTGAAAATCGGAAATTTTTAAATATTGCATTGAAAATTAAAAAAATAATAATATAGAACAAGAGTGCACAATCACACAATTTTAGAATTTTCAATTCGAAATTGCTTCATATTTACATCTGAAATTATCAAGTTTAAAACTGTCGTGGCTTTAATTAGAAATTTTAAAAGATTTAAAACCGAAATTCTCGAGAAATTTTAAACATTTCAATTGGAAACTACAACATTGTGAAATTGGAAAATCTAAACGTCCAAAAATTAAGAAATTTCAAAACAAAGATTTTCGAATTTAAGCTTTTGAAGCAAAAAAGCTTTAGATTCGAAGCCTTAAAGATTGAACTGCTTTACGAGTAGAATTGCGCATTCAAAACTATAAATTTAAATTGAAAATATATAACTTTTGGAAATGGTAAATATAAGTGTCATATGATATAGTATCAAGTAACATTTAAAGTGATCGGATAGATCTTTTTACCCAAATTTGGCAAAATAGTGTCACAAATTTTTTAAGTATGAAACTTAGTTGTATTCCGAATTTAAACGAGTGTATATACGTATTAACAAAATCTGCCCGTTGCGCGAGCACATTCTCATCGCTTGAAAGTTTGAGCGCGCGTAGGGCGCGAGTCTGTCGGATCTGGCGCTTCGCGATCGATAATGTGTTACCTCGCCCTTCGCGCTCTGTTACTTATTCTTTGCATTGGGAATGATTGAATGAATATTTATATAAAGCATCTCTTTCAGATTCCAATATTTGTATGCATCTTCATATTCTGAATTTTCTACGTAAATAAATGTGTACAGTTAAAGATAGAATTGCTCAAAGCTCTGTAGGCTTTGATGTACACATTCTCATCTTGTAACGCGCGCTACGCGCTCTATTTTTGACAGACATTTTTAAATGTTGGTATATTTATTTTCTAAATTACCTTACAATAAAAAGCTGCAAGTCTTCTTTTAGACTCTTTACGTATCTCGCGTCTTTTGACGTAGTATGGAAATTTTCGATTTTTTGCATATCAATTTCAAAAAATAAATTAAAATCGAAATTGAATGCTGAAATTCTTTCAAAAGCTTTTCCCCACATTTTGCGCTGTTTGGTTCAAAATTAGAATTTTAAGTTTTTTACATTCTCATCATATTTATTGTATTATATTTATGTGAAAACAGACTATCGCGAATTTTTTTACATCTCCATGTTTCGAGACCCCCTTAATCCAAAAAAAATCGGTTTTACAATGCTGTCTGTCTGTCGTTCTCGCTGTCGTCGTCGTTGTCGTCTTTATACCGGATAACTTTTGAAAAACTAATCGGTTTGGATTGTGCTTTGGCACACAGTTTAAGGAGTGAAAAAGAAAGATCGAGTTCGCTAACCAGCTATTTTTGATGAAAATTCAAAAAGTTAGAGCTTTTTTTATGACTTTTTTGATGAAAAAACAAAAATTACCAGCGTTATAACATTTTCAAAATCCAAAAAGCAAACGAAAATGAACATTTTAAGCCAAAAAACGCACGATATGAAAAAAAGTCAATCGAAGAAAAACGTTGCTTTTTGAAAGTCCTACAATATTATTGGAAAAACTTTTTGAATTTTCTTGAAAAATCTGAAATTCAAATTTTGATCGCACAACAAATAATGAAAAATCAAAAATTGCATTTTGCGGTCACACTATGCAAAACAAATGAATCAACAAGAATTGTGCACCCAAATAAGATTAAAAATTTGGTAATAATCACTTTTTTAGAGGACACGCAGTTTTTGTTTTATTCGTAAAAAACAACATTAAAAATGAAAAAATTCAATTTTTGTACAAACGACACAAGCTATGAAAAAAATGAATAGACAAAAGTTGCTCTTCCAAAAAAGAGTGTAGACTCATCCCAATTTGTCATCAATCATTTTTTGATAGAACGCGTAGTTTTTGTATTAATCGTAAAAAATAATATTCAAAATATCAAATTCACCCAAAAAGGATCTACAGATTTGTTATTAATAATTTTTAGATAGGAGGAGTAGGTTTTCCTTAATCGTAACAAATAAGATTAAAAATAACAACATTAAATTTTTGGAAAAACAACACACGACACGATAAAAATGAAAAGACAAAAGTTGTTCGACCAAAAAATATCTACAAATTTTTTATGAACTCTTGTTATAAAAATATATTAAAAATACAAAATTAACTTGTTGGAAAAAGTACACAAGCTACAATACAATAACATTTTATTTAACAACAATTTTCGGCTAAAGTATTCCTACATATTTGCTTAGAAACAAATTACGCTTGGATGCGTATTTTTAGTTTAAATCGTAAGAAATAACATTGCAAATAATAAAATTAAATTTATGGAAAAAACGACACAAGTTGCAATGAAATGTTTAATAAAAAAATGTTTTTTTTCCCTTATAGGATACGCACTTTTACTTCAATTATGAAAACAACACAATGAAAATACTTTTGTTTCAATACCAATGCATATTATGAATTGTAATAATATAAATTTATTGAAATGATACATTTTTCAGAGTAGCTGAGAATTAAATTTAATGCAAAATAAGAAACAAATATTTCAGTAATCATTAAAAATAACATTTGTGCTTTATTTTGCAATATCAGAATAAGCAGCCCCAGACCGAGGTGAATCAATAAATATAATATAAATTTGATATAATAGAGTTGGACATAATGTAGAAAAGTTCGTATTTTTGACAAAATCGAGTGCGAAGCACGAGATACGTGATGAGAATGTGTTTGTGAAAGCCGAAGGAGCTTAAAAAAAAGAGAATTCATAGTCACCAAATTACAAAGAGCGAGCACGTAGCGCGAAATAAATATATTATCGAGCGCGAAGCGCGAGAAACAACAGTCACGTGTCCTAGGCGCGCTCAAACTTGCAAGCGAAGTGAGCCGCGCGCGATGAGATTTCGGGGTAGGCGAAAATAGTAGTGTGTGGATGGGTATATAGGTATGAGGTAGATAGGTATATAAGTGTTAGGTATAGATATTTTAGATTGATCTGGAATTCTCGTGTTATTTATTTAAATGACACGTTCGTTCCGCAACACTGCTACGACCCAGGTTGCTGACCAATCTCTGTAGCGATCACCCCAAGTGAAGAGCCTCACAAAATTGTTATGTATGGTTCCCCACTTGGGGCCATTAGTATCCAAGGTCTTTGTTTCAGGCGTCATTCATTCTATTGTCACTCTGTTTACAAACTATTTGTCGCCACACTTTTCAGTCCTGGCATGCTACTCTAGCTTCCTTCATGTCCATGCATTTTTTCATGCAAGCTCTCGTATTTCTGTGGCTTCTTATGTCTCTTCGGATTATAATGACTCATTCACAGATTCTAACCATTCTTTCGGTGGTCTACCTTTGGACATTCTGCCATTTACTTTACCTTTATACACCTGTTTGATCAGTCGTTTCATAACATTTTCGATAAATAAAATCAAAATTAGAAGTCTTGTCAAAAAATGGTTCAAATAAATTTTGTAGGAATTTTTAACAGCTGTAATTCCTTTTTGATTTTTTTCCGTATCTCACGTCGTTTGGTTCGAAATTTGAATTTTCGATTTTCCGCATAGTACTTTTGATAAATATAAAACGAAAATGACAAGTCCTATCAAAAAATGCTTGAGAGAAATTTTGTAGGACTTAAAATATATAATTGCTCTTCAACAAATTTTTCTCGTACTTTGCGTCATTTGGTTTAAAATTTGCGTTTTGGATTTTCCCATAGTATTTTCAATAAATAAAACCAAAATGAAAAGTACAATCTATCGTTGAAACTCTTTCCAAATCTCACGTTCTCTGGCAAAAAAAAATTGATTTTTCAATTTTTTCATGGTATTTTCGATAAATAAAATCGAAATGACAAGTCGCATAAAAAAATAGTTTGGAAAGATATTATGGGACTTTTCAGAAGCTATAATTACTTCCTGAAACTTTTTCCCATATTTTACGCCGTCTGGCTCAACATTTGAATTTTCGATCTTTTTTAATAGTATTTTCGGCAAATAAAACCAACATATATGGTTGTATCAAAAAATGGTTATCGGAAAAATGTTATTTAGGTGTTTTTAAAAGCTACAATTCTTCTTTGAAACTTTTTTCCTTCTTTGTCGTCGTTTGGCTTAAAATTAGAATTTTCGACTTATTCAATTTCGCTGCATAAAACCAAAATAAAGAGTCCTATAAAAAAATGTTTAAAAAAAAATTGTACATATTTTGAAGGGCTTCAATTGTTTTCGGATTCCTTTTTCACGTATCTGTCGTCGTTTGGCGTAAAAATGGAATATTCGATTTTTGGATAGCATTTTCGATGAATAAAACCATAACCGATGGTCAAAGAATGCTGGTTAACGAACTTGTTCTTTCTTTTAGGACCTAAAAAAAGTATGCCAAAGCCCGATTTGAACGGTTCATTTTCTTGAGAGTTACTGGGTTTTCAAACGGACGGACATACGGACAGATAGACGCCATCGCCAAAAATTGATTTTCAGCTTCAGGAGGTCTCAAAACGTGGAAATCCGTTGAGAAAATATGATGTCAAATATTTGACAATTCTGATACTTTCTCAGATGAGTATGTGAAAAGTGTGCAATGGAAAATGAACTTTATTTTTTAAGCGAAAGCTCCATGTTTGTAAACGAATATTTTTGAAGTAACAAAAATAAACTTCATTGTTTATTTATATTATTGTGTTATTGTTTAGTCTATCAACGATCAAAATTCTTATTTATTTATCGCAGGCTTCACAGTCTTTTATCTATTCTCCTCTTTATTCCATTTTTCTACTTAAATGTGAGCTGAATAATAACCCAATGAGAAAATGTAACTATTTTTGATTGAAACTTCGTTCTTTTCGGTTGTGAAGTGTACTATCAAATTGTTGGTTAAGAATTTATCTTTTTTTGTTAAAAATTTGGGACGTCTGAGAAATCCCGAAAAATAACATTTCCGACAGAAAATTGCTGAATTATAAAATATCCGAAATACAAAATTATGAAATTAATTCAAATTAATTAATTAATTAAATTATGAATTATGAAATTCCCGAAATTGAAAATTAAAAAATTGGCTTTTAATAAATATTATTTATTTATTAAAATACAATTATCAAATATTTTTATCAAAAAATTTGGTTAATGTTTAAAGTTTTTAAAAATTATTTTTCTCCCTTAATTTTCTCCGAACCTAATAAAATTTCCCAAACAAACTTTGCAGGATTCAATTCAGCACTGATTTATCTGAAAGTTTATTTTTATTTATTTTTTTTTTAAATTAACAATTCGATCTTTGAGAACATTTCTTGTAATTAAAAAAAAAATACTATGCACATTTTCAAACAAAATGTTACATTCAGAAATATATTGTATTCAACTATTGTTCTTTGAATTTCAAAAAATATTTTTAAAAAACTTTCAACTTAAAAAAAATTTCTTTGATAAATATATTTGATTTTTCAATAAATAAATAATATTTAACAAAAAAATTTAATTGTTTAATTTCGGAAATATAATTCAAGAATTTTCTAATTCATTTATTTTTTAATTCGGCAATTTTCTGATGGGAATTTTATTCTTCGGGAATTTTCAAATTCGGCAACATTATAAACTGTCAGAAATTGTATTATTCGGGAATTTTCTCATTCCGGATTTTTATATTT
>CAKNYM010048325.1:30451-53398 GCA_932195095.1 Andricus curvator | reverse complement strand
GTAAAAAATTTCATTTTTTGAAAAAACCGCTCAAGAGACAAGGTTCCGTATTTCACGTTGTTTTGTCATATGAGGCTTAGTTTTCGTTTTAATCGCGAAAATAGGATGGAGAGTAAAAAATTTCATTTTTTGATAAACCTGCTCGAGAGACAAGGTTATTATTTTTTACGTTATTTTGCCATGAGACGCTTAGTTTTTGTTTTAATCCCGAAAATAGCATTGAGAGTAAGAAATTTCAGTTTTTGAAAAAACCGCTCGAGAGACAAGGTTATTATTTTTTACGTTATTTTGCCAGGAGACGCTTAGTTTTTGTTTTAATCCCGAAAATAGCATTAAGAGTAAAAAATTTCATTTTTGAAAAAAAACTGCTCAAGAGACAAGGTTCTATATTTCACGTTGTTTTGCCATACGAGCCTTGGTTTTCGTTCTAATCGCGGAAATAGGATTGAGGGTAAAAAATTTTATTTTTTGAAAAAACCGCTGAAGAGACAAGGTTCCATATTTCACGTTGTTTTGCCATAGGAGCCTGAGTTTTCGTTCTAATCGCGGAAATAGAATCGAGAGTAAAAAATTTCATTTTTTGAAAAAACCACTCAAGAGACAAGGTTCCATATTTCACGTTGTTTTGCCATAGGAGCCTTAGTTTTCGTTTTAATGGCGAAAATAGGATTGAGAGTAAAAAATTTCAGTTTTTGAAAAAACCGCTCAAGAGACAAGGTTATTATTTTTTACGTTATTTGGCCATAGGACGCTTAGTTTTCGTTTGAGGCGCAAAAATAGCATTGAGCTATATATAGCTATAAGCTTCGATAACAACAATAACATTAAAAATTTCGAAAGTAAATTTTTTGAGGAAAAATGTTTTGGAAAAAAAATTGTTCAAAAGTGACAAAAACGCTATAGGCTTCGATAACAACAATAACATTAAAAATTTCGATGGTAAGTTTTTAATGTTATTGTTGTTATCGAAGCTTTTAGCTATTTATAGCTCGATGCTATTTTCGCGCTTTAAACGAAAACTAAGCGTCCTATGGCCAAACAACGTAAAGAATAATAATCCTGTCTCTTGAGCGGTTTTTTCAAAATAATGAAACTTTTTTATTTCAATGCCATTTTCGCGATTGAAACGAAAACTAAATGTCCTATGGCAAAATAACGCAAAATATAATTACCTTGTCTCTTGAGCGGTTTTTTCAAAAAATGAAATTTTTTACTCTGAATACTATTTTCGCGATTCAAACGAAAACTAAGCGTCCTATGGCCAAATAACGTAAAAAATAATAACCTTGTCTTTGGAGTGGTTTTTTCACAATATGAAATTTTTTAATCTCAATGATATTTTCGCAATTAAAGCGAAAACTAAGGGTCCTATGGCAAAATATTGTAGAAGAACCTTGTCTCTTGAGCAGTTTCATCAAAAAATGCAATTTTTTACTCCCAATGCTATTTTCGCGCTCAAAACGAAAACTAAGCGTCCTATGGCCAAATAACGTAAGCAATAATAACCTCGTCTCTTGAGCGGTTTTTTCAAAAAATTAAATTTTTAAATCTCAATGCTATTTTCGGGATTAAAACAAAAACTAAGCGTTTCATGGCAAAATAACGTAAAAAATAATAACCTTGTCTCTTGAGCGGTTTTTTTAAAAAATGAAATTTTCTACTCTCAATGCTATTTTTGCGATTGAAACGAAAACTACGCATCCTATGGCAAAATAACGCAAAATATAATAACCTTGTCTCTTGAGCGGGTATTTGAAAAAATGAAATTTCTTACTCTCAATGCTGTTTTTGCGATTAAAACGAAAACCAAGCGTCCTATGGCAACATAAAATAAAAAATAATAACCTTGTCTCTTGAACGGGTTTTTCAAAAATTATATTTTTTCCTCTTAATGCTATTTTCGCGTTTAAAACGAAAACTAAGCGTCCTATGGCAAAATAACGTAGAAAATGATAACCTTGTCTCTTGAGCGGTTTTTTCAAAGAATGGAATTTTTTACTCTCAATGCTATTTTCGCGATTAAAACAAAAACTAAGCGACAGGGTTATTATTTTTTACGTTATTTGGCCATAGGACGCTTAGTTTTCGTTTTAAGCGCGAAAATAGCAGTGAGCTATAAATAGCTTTAAGCTTCGATAACAACAATAACATTAAAAATTTCGATCGTAAATTTTCTTAGGAAAAATGTTCAGAGGAAAATCTTTTTTGGATAATGACAAAAACGCTACAAGCTTTGATAACAAAAATAAAATTAAGAATTTCGTTAATAAATTTTGTGACGAAAAATTTCCTGAGAATTTTTTTTTACAGAAATATCAAAAACGCTATCGGATTCAATAACAACAATAACATTAAAAATTTCGATAGTAAACTTTGTCAGGAGAAATTTTCTGGAATTTTTTTTTTCAAAAATCACAAGAACGCTACAGGCGTGAATAAGAACAATAACATTGAAAATTTCGATCGTAAATTTCCTGAGGGAAAATTTTATGGAAAAAAAATTGTTCAAGAATGGCAAAAATGCTATAGGCTTCCATAACAACGTGAAGGGTACACCTGTGCACGGAGCAACTGTGCACGAGCCCATATGTGCGCGTCGGTGGCCACTGGTACAACTGTGCACGTTGTTGGCCACAGGCATAACTGTGCACGTCTAGATTTTGACGCGCACAGTTGAGAGTCTCCCATCTGTGGTACAGCTGTGCACGTTGTTGGCTACTCGCACAACTGCGCACTTGCACAGACGTGACACTCCCAGCTGTGCATGTCGAGGGCCAGTGGTACAACTGTGCAAGTTGTTGGACACTGGCACAACTGTGCACGTGTAAAATCATACGATAAGGTTTTCAACTCACAGTACCACGTGCACAGATTAGATACTCTTAACTGTGCACTTGTACAGATGGGAGACTCCCAACTGTGTACGTCTACATTTATGTTCTTAGATTTTCAACTGGCAAGTTCACGTACACAGATGGGACACAACTAACTGTACACGTGCACAGATGGGAGACTCCCTACTGGACACGTCTTAATTAATACGATTATATTTTTCGTTTACAAGTCCACGTGCACAGTTTAGAGTCGCCCATCTTTGCACATGAACCGTTGATAGGTTACCATCTGTGCACGTAAACCATTGCTAGGGTACCATCTGTGCACTTCTAAATTTTGACGCGCACCGTTGGGAGTATTCCGTCTGTGCATGTGAACCGGCGCTAGGGTACCATCTGTGCACGTGGACATTTCGGCGTGCACAGTTGGAAGTGTCCCATCTGTGCACTTCGAAATGTAGACGTGCGCAGATGGGCTGGTGCTCAGTTGTGCCTATGGCCAACAACGTGCACAGTTGTAACAGTGGCCACCAACGTACACAGATTGGCTCGTGCACAGTTGCTCCGTGCACAGTTGTCTGTCACCCAACAAAAGCTGCGCGTCCTATCAAAAAACAAATAATAAAAAATTTGTAGATCTGTTTTGGGTGCACAATTTTTGTTTGTTTATCTTTTTTCGTACCTTGCATAGTTTGACCGAAAAATGAAATTTTTATTATTTTTTGTAGGTTCAAAATTTGAATTTTCGATTTTTCAGGAAAATCCAAAAAGTTTTTATGATAATCTTGTAGAGCTTTAAAAAATTAACGTTTTCCTGCTCTTGACTGTTTTTCATATCGTGCGTGGTTCGGCTTAAAATTTGCATTTTCCTTTGATTTTTTGAATTTTGAAAATGCTATAACTCTGATAATTTCCTTTTTATCGAAAAAAGTCGTGAAGACAAATTGTTCGACTGTTCGAGTACTTCGTGTGTACCAAGGGCATATCTAATAGATATGCTCACAGACAGACAGAAACATTCGTAAAAACCTGTTTTTCGGGTTTAGACGGTCTCAAAACGTGGAAATTTGACAAAAACTGGGGGGGGGGGTAAAATTTTACACAAATCTAATACCTTCTCTGATAAGAATATAACAATGAAAAATAAAGAATGAAAAATGAAAATTGAAAAATAACAAATAAAAATTGAAAAATAAAAAATAAAAGATGAAAATGAAGAATGAAAAATGAAAATGAAAAGTGAGAAATAAAAAATGAAAAATTAAGAATTAAAAAGTTGGAAAGAAACAATTAAGATTAAAAAGTAAAATGAATTTTAAAATCTTAGATTATGAGAATACCTCATATGTTATATTAAATGTCGAGTTAGATCCAGCCTAGACGCTGATCATTCATAGGATAGTAGCCCCATGATAATGGTGTTATTATTTGGAATTCATGCATTAATGTCCGGGACTTTCACTTCTGCAAGCAGGTAATTTTCATTATGCAGACATATCATTTAAAGGCTCTGGTGTCTTCATTTTACAAAAAGGCAGAAACTTGCAGAGTTTCAATTATTTTGGCAATGGAAAAAAATTGTATTTGCAATTAAACTAGTTTTACGATGCATGCGTACACGGAAAAAATGTTTGAGAAATTACCGAATTTGCCACGATGCGACACATATGAAAAAAATAGGTGAAGAAACAATAACTTGTCGGTAAATCGACTCCAAAGGTTCAAAACCAATTACCGAACTAATAATAAATAGGAAAGTCGATGCGGTGAAAGTTGAAAATGATAATTAAGAATACGTTGAATAAACCAGCCAATCAAAAGCTAAGGAATTTCAAAAATTGACTAATAAAAATGGCACAGGCTGTAAATTTTTCTACTAATGCCAGGATTAAAGTCAAACTTTTTTTTCCAGTAAACCGATCATACTATCAACATGAGTTTTGAATTTTAATCTATAAACCCATAAAGTGAAAGCTCTGAATATTATTCAATTCAACAATTTTGAATTAAATGACGCTAAACTGCAACATTTGAAATTTTAAACTCTTATAAATTGAACAATTGAAAAATTTCTGGCTAAAAATATAAGTCCACGTTATTAGTTTCAATGACCTAAATGGAAGAATGAATCGAGAAATGTTTTAGTATTGAAAATTATATAATTTTGAAGCAATTTTAACTTAGAAATATTAATGTTTTTAACATAAAATTGCTTGAACTTGAATATGTTTTAATTTATCGTTTATAATTAAGCACTTTCTAAATTGGAAACTATACTCAGTTTTATTTTACGTCGTTTGAATTAAACAATTTTTTAGTTGTTATTTATACATTAAAATTAAAAAAGTTCACTTTTAATTAAAAAATTCAGCAAAATGAAGCAATTAAAATTCTAACCTGCAGTCTTTATATTCAGCACTCTGAAATTTTGATGATTCACGTCTTTCTATTCAAAACAATTCAGTTTCAGATTGTTTAGTTTTGAATATTTGATTTGTTATTGCACATTTTGAATAAATAGTCAATTACACAACCACATAACCTCAAATAGTTTTCACACAGAAATACAAAATAATGTTGGCCTGGGGGTCAGGCGATTATTACTAGATGTTTTTGGGGTCGCTGAAACCGAAACCGAAGTCCATTTCGCCCATCCTGTCAGGCTTTTAACATAACCTCAAAAAATCTTATAATCCAAGCCCAATTAGCGCGTTATACCTAATATATTCAACATCATAATCTCTCGACCCCATAACCATTCTACCCCTTCACCCCTTGACCCAATAACCTCTTTACCCTATAACCTAAAATTCCAATAACCACATAACCTTACAAATCATAAATAATGAATAAAAAATTACAGGTAGAGAGAATTTTAGTCATTCTATTTTTTTAACTATAACGAGCTAATTGGGTTCGGATTATATTATTTTTATAAGGTTGTAAAAAAAACCTGATATTGTGGGGTGAAATGGACTTCGGATTCGGTTTCAGCGACCCCAAAAACATATAATAAACATGTTCTGACCGCCAGGCCAGAAATTTTTTTTTTGGTGTGGCTCTGTTATTGTTAAATGTTTAAAAAATTTCCTTTTTTAATAAAACAATTTGAATTTGGAATGAGTTAAGTATGGAATATTTTAAACTGAAACAATATTTGAACATAGAATTTGAAATTCAATAGAAAAGCTTAATTACGAATCTATTAATTTGAAATTATTTAAACATTGAAAATGGTTTATAAAGTTTCAATGCGACGTTTGATTTTGTTTAACTGATGAATTTACTGTCATTTGCCTGTATTATTAGTTTTAGGGAAAAAAATTCGGGTGTAGTTCCGAATAGCCCTTACCTCTGCCTTTTTTGAAACTCCGTATATTCATGTAATTTGACGCGCTGATTACGAAAATTTTAGTGAACATTGACGAAAATTTGATTTTCATGGTTAAAACTATAAAACACCATAAAAATCATGTTAGTCAAACACCTTCCGCTTTCCAACTTCTTGTGGGGGGCGGAATGGCACCCCTTTGTCTATCCACAGAAATAATATTGATCAAATCCTTTCCCCTTTCCAGCTTCTCGTGGCGGGCGGAAAGGTACTTCTTTGTCTCTCCATAGAAATAATATTGGTCAAACCCCTTCCCCTTTTCATCTTCTCGTGTCTGTGGGGGGGGCACCCATTTGGCTGGCCTCAGAAATAATATTGGGCTAACCCCTTCCCCATTCCAGCTTCTCGTGGCGGGCGAAAAGCACCCCTTTGTCTATCCACAGAAATAATATTGCTCAAACCCCTTCCCCTTTCCAGCTTCTCGTGGCGGGCGGAAAGGTACCCCTTTGTCTATCCATAGAAATATTGTTGGCCAAATCCCTTCCCCTTTTCAACTTCTCGTGGAGGGCGGAAAGGCACCCCTTTGTCTATCCTCAGAAATAATGTTGCTCAAACCCCTTACCCTTTCCAGCTTCTCGCGGCGGGCGGAAAGGTACCCCTTTGTCTATCCATAGAAATAATTTTGGTCAAACCCCTTCCCCTTTTCATCTTCTTGTGTGTGGGGGGGGCACCCCTTTGTCTGGCCACAGAAATAATATTGGTCAAACCCCTTCCCCTTTTCAACTTCTCATGGCGGGCGGAAAGGTACCCCTTTGTCTATCCACAGAGATAATATTGCTCAAACCCCTTCAACTTTCCAGCTTCTCGTGGCGGGCGGAAAGGTACCCCTTTGTCTATCCATAGAAATAATGTTGGCCAAACCCCTACCCCTTCTCAACTTCTCGTGGGGGGATGCCACCCCTTTGTCTGGCCACATATATTAATGTTAGTCAAACCCCTACCCCTTTCCAACTTCTTGTGGGGGAGGGATGGCACCCCTTTGTCTGACCACAGAAATAATATTGGTCAAACCCCTTCCCCTTTTCAACTTCTCATGGCGGGCGGAAAGGTACCCCTTTGTCTATCCACAGAGATAATATTGCTCAAACCCCTTCCCCTTTCCAGCTTCCCGTGGCGGGCGGAAAGGTACCCCTTGGTCTATCCATAGAAATAATTGTGGTCAAACCGGTTCCCCTTTTCATCTTCTCGTGGGGGGGGGGGGGCACATCTTTATCTGGCCACAGAAATAATATTGGTCAAACCCCTTCCCCATTCCACCTTCTCGTGGCGAGCGGAAAGGCACCCCTTTGTCTATCGACAGAAATGATATTGCTCAAACCCCTTCCCCTTTCCACCTTCTCGTGGTGGGCGGAAAGGTACCCCTTTGTCTATCCATAGAAATAATGTTGGCCAAACCCCTTCCCCTTCTCAACTTCTCGTGGGGGGGGCACCCCTTTGTCTGGCTACATATATCAATTTTAGTCAAACTGTAGATATGTTAGATATTAATGCGCAAAGTCGCCGAGAATCCTTACTAAGAAACACATCTGCGCAGTTGTGCTGCCGAATACAGGAATCAGCCTTCAAGAACCCCCGAAATTCCTGCTGGAGAAACTTAACAACTACATATTTTCCAAAAATTGATAAAGGAGTAAAATTATGATGTAATTGTTAATTAATTATTGAATTATAAATGATTTTAAAGTTTTGTTAATACAAAATGTATCAATAATACAAAAGTAATTAATTTGATCATTAAAATCATCGTGTGAGCACAAAATAAAAGAAAGGACTGTACAGACTTTGGTCAAATTATTAATTGTTTATTAAAACCATTCAATTTCGTTCAACAGTGTCACCGTATGCCTGACAAGCATAACAAAAAATTCTAGCAATAAATAATATCCATTAAAGGAAAAGATTTTTAATATGTATGTGAATTTTACAGATTCTACTAAATTTAACTCGACATTTTTTGATATATTTTATTTCTTTATATATATATATATATTTTATATATTTATTCATATTTTTTTATATTTTTTCTATAATAATCTGAGATCTGTCAGTTGAATATACATTGATATTAAAATTCTTTATTAAAAAAAAAATAATATCCCATTTTTTCCAAATATACTAAAAAATGTACTTTATATGATCATTTCTCAAATTTTTAAGTAAAATTATTGATTTTTTTTATATGAAAGAACTTAAGAAACTATATTACTACAAAGACTAGAGATAAAAATGAATTATTTACTATAATATATTATAGAAAACAACTGATATTTATTTTTAAATATATATATATATATATATATATAATCAGTACAAATAAAAGATATTTGTATTAGAACAGTAAGTTTGGAAAAATCAAAATAAGTTTGGGAAAGTCAGAATAATATTTTCAAACTATGTAAAATTAAAAAATACGAAGACCTAACGTTTACATTTTCATTTTTTTAATTCATGAAATCTGAACTCAATGAATAGCATTTTAACATAACTCACGGTGAGCCTCAAACAACTTCAACTTAAATTTCTTACTCAAAGTCAGTTCTTTGTAGGATTTAATTCTCTGATGCTGCCTGAATATTTCAAATAGAAAATGAAAAAAGCGATCAAGCCCTTTTTTGAAAATTCATATTTTGATTTTGTGAGATTATTCTTTTATTTAAAATTTTTTATTATGTGCACACTATTATACATAAAATATGTAGTAAAAAAGTTCTCACAAACATTTCTGTCAAACAAAAACTGGGTCTTTTATAGAGGTTTTTTTAATCCAAATAGTGCTACAAACACCTCTTATAGAGGACTCAGTTTTTGTTTGACATAAAATTTTATCAAAACTTTGTCACTACATATGTTATGTATATCACCGTACATATGATTAAAAATTTAAAAAAAGAATGTCGGAAAATCAAAATTTGAACTGTGAAAAAAAGGACTCGATCAATTTTTTCATTTCTTACTTAAAATATTCGGGCAAAATCAGATAATTGAATGTATTTTTACAAACAATAATCATAACTTTTTTATATGCTTTTTCACAACAAAATCATGCGAGTGATTTTTTTAAAAACATTGTCCAATTATCTCACAATTTTAAAATTAAAAACTTCGGAATTATTTAAAAAAATAACAATTTTTCTAAAATCACAAAATGGTTACGATAGTCTCTAAAAGGATAATAATGTATTAAGTATCTTCCTATAATGATTTCAGATAATTAATAATAATTATATTATTAATTAAGTAGAATTATTTTTGCTTGACAAATAACAAATGCAGATGTGCTATTGAAAAGAAGGATTGGTGGCTCAAAGTTACCCTCGAATCCGGGTGAAGAAACTTGACATGTACTTGTGCTATCCGATTTTAGGAAATCGGACTGCAGAAAGACCGAGGATCCTCATGAGCAAAAACACATCTGCGCAGATGTGTTTCTTTTATCAGGATCTGAGGGCTCAGCACTATCCCAAATCCTGGAATTCGTGTAGATATGCTAGAATTTCTGCAGATGTATTGTTTCTTCATGAGGAATTCTTGAAAATCGCTGTAGATATGCTAATTGAGACCTAATTATCTCGAGATTTAATTACAATTTTTAATAATGATTAGCATAGTTAAATTCGTCTTTCCATTACAAATCCAACCATATAAACAACTCATTTTTGATAAAAATGCAGTTGTACAGTTCCTTCTTCAGGACGGCAGCATTACCCATTGCTATACTACTTATTTCAGTTGTGAAAAGAATAAAATATTGCAGGTCAGAATAAATCAACTGAAGGGTGATACAGCAAAACGAATCAACCCACTTTTTGTAGAAAATGAGCTTATTAGGTAGAAAGCTCCCCAAAACTTTTTAAAAATTCATTGATTGTACCTGTGCCAAAATTAAGTGTTTTCCGTAGATTTTGGGTCACTGAATCCAAATCAAAAATTGAATTCTTTCTATCACGTTTCTTGCCTCTCCTGAAAATCGGCTAAATGTTGGTTGATTCGTTTTGCTGTGCCACCGTTCAACTATTTCCTCGGAAAATAGTTCCCCTTCAGTAATTGGTTCCGTTACCCTATACAAAGTTAAAATAAAAATTCCAGAGAATTAAATATCAGACTAATGTAGAATATTCTGTACTAATCTGAAAATTTGAAATGTCATTGATTTTTCTAGAATATTCTGAAATGCTCTAGAATTTTTGGGAATGTTCTATAATACTTCTGGAATGTTTCGGACTATTCTAGAATGTTCTGGAATGTGGTGAAATATTTAGATTTTTCTAGAATCTTCTGGCATATTCTGGAATGTTCCAAAACGTTTTAAGTTTATTCTGGAAGTACCGAATGAGCTGGAACATATATAGTCTAAACTGGCACTAATTTTGAAAGAATCTAAGATATTCTGAAATTCTTTATCTGAATATTCTAAAATAATGCAGGATGTTCCAGAGTCATCTGGTATTTGTTTACTCTATTTCTAAAATTCTTGAATTTTATTAATTTTTCTGGATTCTTTTACAATATCCCGGATTCTTTTAGATTTATTCTGGCATGTTCTGAAATTTTCTATAATAGTCTAGAATTTTTTGGAATGTTCCTGAAGGTTTTTCTCAAATTAAAAAATTTTCCCACGTACCTTCACTGTTTCGAGATCTTCACCTTCTTCATCAAAAAGAGCCATTCTTAGACACTTATCCATAAATATGATAAATAGCCATGATGACATAACGCATCCTTGTTTCACGCCTTGCATAATATCGAACCAGTCACTAAGTTTCCCATTTACCCGTACACTCGCTTTACTACATGTATATATTGTTTTCATTGCTTGTAGGAGCCATCCATTCAATCCGTGTTCTTTAAGGACTTCCCAAACTTTACTTATATTCAACTTGTCAAATGCTTTTTCTAGGTCAACAAATGCACAGAAAACTTTCTTTCCTACTCTCAAACTTTTTTCTGTGATCTGTCTTAAGCTAAATCTTTGATCTGTACATGATCTTCCTAGCATAAATCCACATTGGACTTCCCATATATTTTCTTCTCTTATTTTCATTACCCTACGAATAAGTATTTTTTATTGTATTTTACTTACGGTACTTAATAAGCTGATACCTCTGTAATTATTGCAGTTGTTTTTATCGCCCATCCTTTTGTATATTGGTACGATAATCGCTTTTCTCCCATCGTCTGGGACTTCTCCCATGTCGATACATAAATTTATCAATTCGCATAACCTGTGAGGTATGTACTCGTCACCATATTTAAGCATTTCAACGCTAATACTGTCTATACTAGCAGCCTTACCGTTTTTTAAGTTCTTAATTATATCTTTCACCTCAGTGACACAGACTTTTTCAATTGGGGTTTCTAATGCATTATGTTCTATGTCGCAGTTCTGTTGCCCTATAGCCTAATTTTCATTATTTATCTCTGACGTCAATTTTCACTCCCTAGGGACTGAAAAATAAAACTTCAGCTCCGCGGTATAGGCATTGAAAAGCGCTGAAATCATGTACGACGTACGTGTCATGCAAAATAATTATTTGATTTTACTTAAATTGGGGAGCACTGATACCAAGAGAAAGTAATGGAAAAACGTATGTTATGCACCAAGAGGGAGAAGTGGGGCTCTTTCGACAAGTGTAATTTTTGCCGTACGAGTCGTAGGCGAGCGAATACGAGCTGAACGCGAGTGCGTGAGCGCGAGTCAGAGATAAGTACTGAAAAAATGAGTCGTGATAAGTCCCCTCCCCCTTGGTGCATAATATATTTTTTCTAACAAACGCATGATTACAGGCACGACCGTAACACAGACACGGTTTCTGCTCATGTAAAGGATTTTTTTCAACGTTTTAATATGAAGTTGAGGAAATTTACGGTAAATTTATAAATTACCAAAAATTTTATAAATTTTGAAAACTTGTAATTTTGCAAATTAATTTTTTTTTTAAATGTAAGGAATTTCTGAGTATCCAAAATTGAAAATGGTAAATTACAGAGGTATCAGCTTACTAAGTGCCGTAAGTAAAATATACTAAAAAATTCTTATTCGTAGGGTAATGAAAATTACAGAAGAAAAGATATGGGAAGTCCAAAGTGGATTTACGCCAGGAAAATCATTTACTGATCAGATATTTAGTTTAAGACAGATCACAGAAAAAAGCTTAAAAGTAGGAAAGAAAGTTTTCTGTGCATTTGATGACCTAGAAAAAGCATTTGACAAGTTGAATAGAAATAAACTTTGGGAAGTCCTTAAAGAGTACGGGGTCAATGGATGGCTCCTACAAGCAATAAAAACAATATACATATACAGGTAGTAAAGCGAGCGTAAGGGTAAATGGGAAACTGAGTGACTGGTTCGATATTATGCAAGGCGTGAAACAAGGATGCGTTATGTCCTCATGGCCCTCTTCGACGAAGGTGTAGATCTAGAAACAGTGAAGGTACGTGGGCTAGCTTTCGCAGATGACAATATTGTATGGCAGAATCAATCGAGGACTTGCAAAGAATGTTGAATAAACTTAATACAAACATGAAGAACATGGGCCTGAAAATTAACGTAAATAAAACAAAAATCATGGTATTTGAAGGAAAAACTGAGACAACAATGTGCAACATTGTCCTAAGTAATGAGAGATTAGAACAAGTTGACAAGTACGTATATCTGGGTAGCCTATTCACTTGTGAAGAAAAAATATTTGAAAAATGTTTACATTTTTAACCAAAGAGTTTCAACTAAACTTATGAATCTTAAACCAAGAAAATCAATTTTTAACAGAGTAGTTCATCTTTCAGCTAAGTAGCTGAATTTTCAACCAAAAAAGATAAATTTTTAACAAAATAGTTGAACCCTCAGCCAAAACAGATCAATTTTCAAATCTTTAGATACGAATCAGTAAATTTTTTACCAATTTCAATCAGTTACTGAATTCTAGCTACGAATCAGTTCTTTTTACCGATAAATTAATAAGTTATACTGATTTATCAATAAAAAGTAGCTTATTCATACCTAGAATTCGGTCACTAATTGATATTAGTAAAAATGTATACTAATATCAATTTATTGAGAACTAAACAGTCGCATTACAGTTTTTGCAAAGATAGGTTCAAATTCGCTTTTTATTATAATAATTATATTGTATCTGCGAAACAAGAATAGATCAGCAGTGAGAACTAGCGGTATATCCTGGAACTAAAAAACGGGTTTTCCTACACTATTTTGCTTGGTTTATCTTGCTTTGTTTTGCGCAAAACGGTGTTTAAATGAATGAATAAATCAATATTTTTCCGCTCATTACATGTGCATTATTACTTTCCGCATGACGGGCTTCTCGAAATTTGAGCATCCAAAATTTTCGGAATTAGATAATCTAACATTTTGTTTATAAATTTTTTTTTCATAATTTGGATTTTCATGAGAAGCCTACCAATGATTTTGGTTAACTTTTTGACAATGCCAAAAAAAAAATTTCAATTGATGCATTATTTTAAGAGTTTTTTTGCACAAACTGATCGGAGGAAGTTACCTTTTCATTGTTACAAGTTTTGTTTGTACATTTTCCGTGTAAGAAAGTTCTTACAGGCTCAAAAAATATGAGGATAATTTACAATTTTTTTTCAAACTTATTTCAATTTTTCCAGTTTTATAAAAATTACAAAAGATTACTAAGGGTAAGTGGGAAACTGAGTGACTGGTTCGATATTATGCAAGGCGTGAAACAAGGATGCGTTATGTCCTCATGGCTATTTATCATATTTATGGATATGTGTCTAAGAATGGTCCCCTTCGACGAAGAAGGTGTAGATCTCGAGACAGTGAGGGTGCGTGGGTTAGCTTTCGCAGATGACGAGGTTGTTATAACTGAATCATCGAAGACTTGCGAAGAATTTTGAATAAACTTAACACAATCATGAAGAACATGGGCCTCAAAATTAACGTAAATAAAACAAAAATCATGGCTTTTAAGGGAAAAAGTGAGAAAACAATGTGCAACATTGTCCTAAATGATGACAGATTAGAACAATTTGACAAGTACGTATATCTAGGTAGCCTATTCACTAGCGACGGAAGAATAGATGGAGAGTTAGATAGACGCATAAATGAGGGTAAGAAGATTATCGGTAGAGCAGGGTCCATTCTCAGAAATAAAAACATATCAAAAAAAGCTAAAATAGCCATACATAATTCTATATTTGTACCGACTGTACTATACGGTAGCGAGACATGGACCTGTCAAAAAAAGGACAAGAGTAGAATTAACGCGATTGGCATGAAACCTCTGCGCACAATATGCGGGAAAACAATGATGGACAAAGTCCGAAACGAGATTATCCTCAAAGAATGTGGTACAGGAGAGACACTAGTTGACATATGAGAAAGAAATCAGTTAAGATGATTCGGTCATCTTGAAAGAATGAAAGATGAACGACTGGCCAAACAAGTGTATAAAGGTAAAGTAGATGGCAGAATGCCCAGAGGTAGACCGCCGAATGAATGGTTAGAATCTGTGAATGAGACACTAATCCGAAGAGACATAAGAAGCCATAGAAACACGAGAGCTTGCATGAAAAAATGCATGGACGTGAAGGAAGCTGGAGTAGTATGCCAGGACAGAAAAGTGTGACGACAAATAGTTTTTAAACAGAGTGACAATAGAGTGAATGGCGCCTGAAAAAAAAGACCTTGGATACTAATGGGCCCAAGTGGGGAACCACACATAACAATTTTGTGAGACTCTTCACTTGGGGTGATCGCTTAATGAAATGGCTTAATGGTATAATAATAATAAAATAGTGAATTATGATAATTTATGGTAAATTATCACTTCGAGTTGGACAAATCTGTCAACTCGATCAGCTAATTGCTTGCGATCACTTTTTGTAATCTCATAGATGTATGATTTTCAATATTTACCTCTGACGTCACACTTTTGCACGCTCTGACGTCACGATCCTTGGAAAGCACTACTTTAGGGGTTTCACAGGCATCGAAAAGGGCTGAAATCATGCATGTGTTATAAAAAAATATATATTTTTTCAAATGGGAGATTTGCACTCGATAAAGAATCATCTTTCGCGGTTGGGGTGAAGTTTGATAACTGGGAAAGATGCGTGTTTGACGTAAGTACAATAAATAATTGAATAAGGCTTCCGCAATAATAAGGGGTTGGGGTGTTTTACGCGACTTTTATCTCGCAATCGTGAAATTTAAAAATTCATTCAGCCTGCTTGCAGTTAATAATGCACACTCGCGTGACTTGCTCGTAGAAATAACAGTCGCGTTCGCTTGCGTGGATTAATATTTGATTACCGACGTAAACGGGGTGTACTCACGTAGCATATTTGTCGCGACTCAGGCACACATCTGACAGGAGCCCGGATCTTTTAAACATGGACAATTCAAAATGACGAGGCTAGAGTCAACTTCCAGACAGACACTTTTTATTACACCTTGCGGAATCTAAATTGCTTGAAAAAAAGATCCTACACTACAAATTGAAAACTTGCAATTTCAAAGACGTGAGAAGCGAGAATTTGTATTTTTTTATCTAGAAGAGGTGATGTTGCGTCAGCTGTTAGCATGCATCGAAACCGAACAGAAATATTTCACACGGCCCTGAATGTTTACGTTTGGATTCCCTGGATGTATGATCAAGGCCACTGCAAGCGCTGCCCAAAACTGTACTTATATCCAGGTTTCAGTGTAATTAAAGTTGTACCGCACACGTCCGGATCAATAATTCAAAAGGGAATTATAAAAAAATACAGTTTTTATTAAAATAGTTGCCAAACTTCCAAGTTTTAAATATATTCCAAAAGAAAGTTGCGTCTGTTATAGAAATGATATTCCACTCAAAAACTTTCTATTAGATTTGGCTAAGTGCCTCTCATTCTACATATAGATCAGATCCATTGAAATGAATGTTTTGTACCCATAAACTTGCACAATTCACTATTTTGTGTATGCAGAATTTTTTGGTGCTGTTTTAACATACCCTAAACATTCTAGCAAAGAAACCGACATCCTAGCAACCGAATCCAAGAAGATTATTTATTAAACTATTGGGATGAAAAATCACTTTAAAACAAATACAGGAAGCGTTTTCTATCCATAAAAGTGTTTCAATTTATTTTTAACATCCCTTGAACATTCAAGAAGAAAATGTACATTTCCAAAGAAACCAAAACCACACGTGCTTTTTTTTATTGAACTATTGCGGTTGAAAATCAATTTATAATAAAAGTGAGTAACATATCAGACAGGGAAAGTATTTGAGTTTATTTAAAAGATTCTTTTAACGTTAAATAGGGTGAAATACGACCGTCTTGAAACACGCCCTTCAATTTTGCGTCAGGTTATATTTTAAAAATTAATTTCCGACCCTAATAGTATATTTAAAAAATGCCCTGTGAATTTTTTATTAGCAAATATCGACTTCCTTGTTTGAATGCTTATGGGATGTTAAAACAACCCTCAGAATGGATTCAACATCTTTTTATGCTAGGACATGTTTTCCACGTTCATTGTGAATTGATTTCCAAAATCAATAGTGTAATAAAAAATTCTCCTGTGATTTTGTTAGTTAGTAAATGTGGAATTTCTTGTTTCAATATTGAGGGAATGTTAAAACAATCCTTGAAATAAATTCAACATCTTTTCATACTGATACATTTATATCAGGATTTCATTAAATTTAAAAATAATCCCTTTTAAATTTTTCTTTTCAAATACTCTTGCATGGAGTTATATTAAAACTTCCAAATTATCTAATGAATTATCAAAAACATTGTACCTATCTCATGTTATTGCTTTTCGCTGAGATTAGTATTTGAAAAAAAATATTAATGGAAAATTTAACTATTTCATTTTGGGTTTAAAATTCAACTATTTGGTTGAAAATGACCTTTTCTTTGAAAATTAACTTTTTGCTGAAAATTCTTATTTTAGTGTAGGAAATTTAACAGCTTAGTAGAAAATTCGCCTTTTTAGCTCGAAAATAGTATGTCTTTTTTGGTTGAATTCAACTGTTTTTTATTTAAAATTGAAATCTTGTTTGATTGAAATATCAACTATTAAATTTTTCATTGAGAATTCATTTCTTTGATTGAATTCGTCTATTTTCGATTTAAAATTAAAACCTTTTTTTCGTTAAGATATCAACTATTACATTTTTCGTTGAAAATTAATCGTTTTTTATTGAAAATTTAGCTACTTGATAAAAAGCCATTTTTTATCAAAAAATTAACTCTTGTTGAACATTCATCTTTTTGGATTAAAAATGTATCTGTCTTCTGAAACATTTGCCTTTTTGGCTTGAAAATTAAACTATTTGTTTAAGAATACAACTTTTTGTGGTTGAAGTTTAATGTTTTCTGTCTGAAAATTCATCCTTTTGGTTGACAGTTCATGTTTGTAGGTTGACAATTTAGCTATTTTGTTGAAAGTTCATCATCTTCGCTTGCAAGTTCAACTATTTGATTGCAAATGGAATCAAATAGGTTGAATATAAAATTTGTCCCTCATTATTGAAAATTCATTTTTCTTGGTAGGAAAGTTCTTGTTTGAAATTCATCTCTCTTGTTTGCAAATTTAACTGTCTTCTAAAACAATCGTCTTTTCGGGTTACAGAATAAACTATTTGTTTGAAAATTCAAGTGTTTGTGGTTGAAGTTTAATCTTTTTTGTTTGAAAATTCAAACTTTTGGTTGAAAATTCAAATATTTGGTTAAAAATTCAACTATATTGTTGAAAAATTATCTTTCCTGGCTAAAAATTCATCTTTTCGGGTTTAAAAGTCTACTTTTTTTCTAAGACATTGGACTATTCAGCTTAAAAACTCAACTCTTTCGTTGATAATTCATCTTTTTTGGTAGAAAATTAATCTCTTTTGTTTTAAAATTCAATTACTTTGTTGGAAATTCAATATATTTCAACTTGCAATCTTAAGCGTTTCATATTGAATTTAATATAGTACGTATACATTAATTTTATTTAAAAGAATTCATTCCCCTATTATTCCCCTGTTTTGGTGAAAAAATTGGGTTTTATTTCAGACGTTTATCAAATGAAATCGAAGAATAAATTTTGACTTACGAGGAGGGAGATGTTCGTATTTCTGACGTCACTTTGGAGTAGGGGGGGGGCAAGATTTTTGTGATGATCTGTGACGAAGGAGGGGAGAGGTGGAAAATGTTTTAAAATAGCGTGTTGCTTCTTTAGGCACACGTTCGTTTCGTAACACTCCTCTGACACAGGTCGCTCATCAATCTATTTAACAATCACCCCAGGCGCAGAGCTTCACAAAGTCATAATATGTCATAGTTCACAAAAAAATAGGCCAACTGACTAATAATGTAATAGTAAGATCGGGTGAACTTACGAAAAGGGTGGACCTCCGATTTTCTTCGGGCTCCATATATTTATGTATTTTGATGCACTGATTACGAATATGATAGTGAAAATTGGCGCAAATTTCATTTTCATGACGAAAACCATAAGAAACCCATAAAAATCATGTTTTTTTGCATTTATCTCATTAATTATTCAAAATCAGAAAAAATGTTTTCAATAAAAGTTGTAGATCTCATCGGAATACATATTTTATGTTTCGAGCATTTTTTTATAGGAATGATAATTTCCGAGAAAAGCAGTAGTAAATCGATTTTCATGTTACAAAATTAATAAAATACATAAGTCCATGCATCCATTAGTTTCGGCTTGATACTTATGTATTTTGATGCGCTGATTATGAACATGATAGTGAAAATTGGCGCAAATTTTATTTTCATGGTGAAATCATCAAAAAACCATAAAAATAATGGTTTTTTGGGTTTATCTCAGCTAATATGCAAAATTCAAAAAAACAATTTCAAACAAAAGTTATAGGTCTCATCGAAATACACATTTTTTGTTGTGAGCATTATTTTATTGGAATGATATTTTTCCATAAAATCAGTAGTAAATCGATTTGCATGTTACGAAATACATAAAACATATAAATGCATCCATCCATTAGTTTCGGCTGGGTGCCTTCTCACGCTCTTCACTACGAGAATGTTGGAGTATTTTGAAGAGCCCCTGTGACTGGTCACAAAAATATTATGAGATCGTACCCCTACCCCTTTTTCAGCGCTTCTTGGGGGGGGGCGGGAAGGCACCCCTGTGACTTTTTACAGAAATGATGTATGGTCGTACCCCTACCCCTTCTCCAACGCCGCGTGGGGCGGGAAGGCACCCCTGTGATCCAAAAAAACCATGGTTTTTTTAGTTTTTTAACATGAAAATCGATTTACTACTGATTTTATAGGAAACTATCATTCCTATAAAGAAATGCTTGGAGCATCAAATGTGTATTTCGATGAGATCTACAACTTTTATAGGGAACATTTTTTGAATTTTGAATAAATACGCCAATTTTTACTATCATATTCATAATCAGCGCGTCAAAATACTTGAGTATCAAGCCGAAACTAATGAATGCATGGACTTATGTATTTTATTAAATTTTTAACATGAAAATCGATTTACTACTGATTTTCTCGGAAATTACCATTCTTATGAAAAAATGCTCAAAACATAAAATGTGTATTTCGATGAGATCTACAACTTTGATTGTAAACATTTTTTTTAATTTTGAAAAATTACTGAGATAAATGCAAAAAACCATGATTTTTATGGGTTTCACCATGAAAATCAAATTTGCGCCAATTTTCACTCACATATTCGTAATCAGCGCATCAAAATACATAAGTATACGGAGCCCGAAGAAAATCGGAGGTCCACCTTTTCGGAAGTTTATCCAGATCGGGTAAAAAGTCACAAGGATGCCTTCCCGCCCCCACGAAGCGCTGGAGAAGGGGTAGGGGTACGACCTTACATTATTTTTGTAAAAAGTCACAAGGGTGCCTTCCCGCCCCCGACGAAGCGCTGGAAAAAGGGATAGGGGTACGATCTTATCATATTTTTGTGACCAGTAACAGGGGCTCTTCAAAATACTCCAACGTTCTCGTGGTGAAGAGCGTGAGTAGGCACCCAGCCGAAACTAATGCTGCCGTCCAAACTAAAAAGATACATAAGTGACACTTTTATGAAAAATGAGTTTTTGGTATCGCTGGATTCGTAAGAAAAAGTTGCGTCTGTGTTAATAAAAATTATTAATATTTATTGCAAAAAACGATTGTTTATGAATGAGGAAAGTCGAAAAAGTTAAAAAATACCACATAAAAAGATATACAAAGCACTTTGCGTGCCCTAAAATTTGCACAAGGCATGTAATACGACATCAGAATACAAATAAAAAAGAACCTAAAGAACTTTGTGTCTTCTTTGCCTTGTAAAAGTGACCGAGTGCGGAGCGAAATTACAAACGAGAAGAATCGCTTGCCCTTACGTATGTTTTAGACTTGTGAAATAGCTCGGGCTCTGATCGGAAATCCAAGGGAAATAAGTCCCGGTTAGATTCGGCTATACACTAGCGACGATCGTTCGGGTAAGTTCGGGACAGCCGCTGAACACACAGTGAGTACAGTTCCACCGACCAAGCTTCGGCGGCGTGGCGTCGCTTATACGTGAGTGGCGCGGCCTATCTTGCGCCTTGGAGGTGGAGGGGATACACAGGAGTAAGCGAGGAGTCCGAGAGTAGTATCCGCCTTCTCTTTCCAACCTATGTATCCCCTCCACCTCTGAACCACTGGATACGCCACGCCACTCACGTATGAGCGACGCTACGCTGCCGAAGCTTGGTCGGTGGAACTGTACTCAGTGTCCCTTACGTATTTTTTGTTGTATTTTGAGGCCGTGCTCGAGCTCTTCGATAAAGGCATCGTCCGCAAGTGACTTTGTGTTCTTCTTGTCTTGTATTTTGGACTTTCCTTGACTAGTAAAAAGTCGCAAGTCCATTTTCTAATAGAAATTGTTTAAAAAATCAATTTTTTATTGCAAAATATGAAAGAGCACATTATTTTTACCCAAATTGTGTATCTAGATCATTCAAAATTTTATTCGATATAAGAGTTCTTTAGGCAAACAATTTTTCTCGATTTTCTCGGTTCGAGTGAGATTGGACTTATGTATCTTTTTAGTTTGTACGGCAGAATGGATGTATGCATTTATATATTTAAATCGTAAGATCCGTAAGATCTAAACCGTAAGATCTAAGCCAAGATAACATAATGAAGGGACTTTGATTGATAAATAGGAAAGTCAAAAGAGGATTTAAATTGAGAAGTTATTAAATTCGTAGATCAGGTGCGAACTTCAACGATTATCCTTTCAATTGGTGACGCTTCGGTAGAGAACAGTCCCGTAGGAACGGTTTATTTAAGCGTCGTCCGCTTTAACAGACCATCTCCCTTGTGGCCTAGCATAACAACATGCAGATTGGCTCAACGAAATTAGAAAGATAGATAGATGCAAATTTACCCACCACCGCCAAAAAACGACCAATAGGAGCGCAAGGACTTCTTTTATTAGAATTATTTTATCAGAAAAGCAAAACTTTAATTTATAAATTAAAAAAGGTTATATTCAAATATATTCTGTGATTTTCTTAGATATTGTTCATTCTCTAAAATTATCTGCCAATTCTGATAGTTTTTTTTAAATTTCAAATAATATACTAGATTAGAACGGAATATCCCAGGGTGATTTTGTTTTCTTATTAATTATTCTTCTAGTTGTTTAATTTCTCTTTAGGTTCTAGAATTATTTCGATTTTGCTACACTCTTCTCGAATGTTTAGGAATATTGAATCTTTTCTTATCTCTTATGAAATGTTATAAAAACTTCCGAAATATTCCAGACTATTTTTAAATGCTTTGAAACTTTCCAAATGATCTTGAGATTATTCGAGAACTAGCAACAAATACAGACACGCAAAGTGCATGTTCATCTCCTCGGCTTTTTATTTCCTGATATTGTAAAATAAACAATTTAAAATACAATAATAACAAATTTTTTAATTTTGAGAGTTCGAAAATGTTTCAAGGGGGTTAAATAATTTAATAAACTATTATATCGAAAAGATATACATAAAATAAATAATATCCACATTCGTTAATTTTCTCTGAAGACAAAACAAAATTTGACTAATTATGTATAACGTGCAGACGTTATGAAGACCTTCAAAACATGAAAAAGAAGTGTAATAAGGATAGTGTATTTGCTGTTTTACTCATAAAAAATTATTCAATAATAGCAAGGATTCGCGCGATACATGCCACTGTGGTGCAAATTTTGAATTTCCCTGATGGAAAAATTGTTACAAAAAAGTACAAAACACTAAAACCATTTGTACAGGAATCTACAAATAAATACAATAAGTCGCAATCAATATTACAGGGAAGTATATTGCTGTATTTTAATGTAGTTTTAATTTTCTACAAGAATTTACAAATAAAAAAATGTACAGGAATTTACAGGTTTTGCAGTCAAAAAGTTGTTATTTTTCGACCTAGGATGACAAATATTTAGAATATTGCAAACTTTAAATGGATGGTAGAATATTAAAAAATGTAAAAATGTTTATCTCGTCTGGTGGAGAAGACTTTTATTTTTGTTCGTGTGTCTGTGTAAACAACAAATAAACAATTGAGAAAGAATCGATCACGGTCATTGTGAGTAAAAGATTTGAACTCTTGAAAATATAAAATTTTTTTATTTTATGTTATTAAAACTAAACCTCAAATAAAGACACTCAGAGTGAATACTTTTGAATTTCAAAATTAAAGCTTGAA